>JAQYXR010000261.1:0-129981 GCA_030545055.2 Neoaliturus tenellus | reverse complement strand
CTCATTAAAATGAAATAATTTTGGTTCACATAATTTTGGTAGGACCCTCATTTTAGTAATGGATAATAGAAATTATGTAAATACATGTATGCCATAGTTTAGAGTTATATTTTAAATAATTTGATTCCAAATAGATTATTTTTATATTCAACTTAAATTGAGGGAATAGTAGTTTTCATTACAAGTCTCGAGAGTGACTTATTAAGGGAAAAGGCTATCGAGCCCCGCAATGGCACCTTTGAGGCGAGTATTGAACATTATTTCTCATTACGATATCGAAAAACGTGTGAACAACTGAATATTTTTGTTTCTTCAACTTAGTATCAAGAAAAAAAAACAAAACGTACTCATAACGCTGAGTTTCCGTGTTTATGTCGAGGTACATACGCACGGAAACTCAGCGTTATGCAACAGCTGATATCGGCCTAATGCAACAGCTGATCGGTCTGCACAGCAAAATCCCATAAAGGTTACTTTTCGTGCACCACAAATGCACAGAAAGTTAACGTATGTAATTTTCCGTGCAGTAGTGGGAACAACCTATTTTCGTAGCTCATTTTAAACTCGAAGAAAACTTGAAGAAAATTCATCTCGTCGCTCCTAGCTCTATAAAGTTGCTGCAAGTTTGCAGCAAGTATGAACATGTAGATTTGTCTTAGGTGAACCGAACTTTTTCATTCCAGTGTGACTCTTTCTGATGAACTGTAATACCTTACTGAAGTTTTAGTGCACTTAACAGTAAATTAATTTTTGTTATTTGCTGTGCAATGTTCTCAGCTATTGTTTGTAGTATAGGCCTAATATTTCTAGAAAATTCTAAATATATCAGTTTACATAATTATCATGTTCAAATTTAGAGCTCAGTTAAATCAACTATTATCAACATGGGCAGGTCGGTAGTATGGCCCAAGCGGCCCCCAACACACCTGTATATTCATGCACGGGGGCCATCCTTTATATTATTCACCTGTTAATCCCCAGTTTTCCAGCTGTGATTTATTCACAAGTCATCATGTGTCTAGTGATGGCACCCGTCGGCCATTCATATACAAACAGTTCACAAACTACTGATGGTGAGGTGGTAAATTTGTCATGGTCATAATGTAAATTTATCACCTGGAATGAGAATAATAAATCGACCCCCTATATTAAGGAGTTTATAGACATCCACACATTGCAACACTTTGTCGCCGATTTCTCTTAACCTTTGACACAAAAAACCCTGTTATGCAGGTTGTTTGTTCCATAAAAAATAATACGATTGTGCGTAAGGGTCTTCTGTAATTGCCTAACAAACTTTCCAAACATGAATTATTATTGATGATATAAAGATGAATTATTCTTTAATGAAGTTATACATTGGCCATTCTATATATTATTTATATATTAGCGTTCTAAGTAGTAGTTTTTTCTACAGTTAAAATAAAATAAATCATTAATAAACCAAGTATTGAACTGTAAGTTGATGTATGGCTTAAAACCTTTTATAAAAATTTACCTATATTCAATAACCGCTTTATATTAGCCCGATTAAAAAAAACTTAATTTCTATTTACATAAAAAATATTGCTATTTTATATACAAATAATTTACGGTAGCTACGTAATGTAATTTCATACATTACGTTAGGTACTCTAGCCTTTTGGATGTAAAGAGCTCCATTTCGCACGAAATAATTGCTAAAACTGTCTGACAATGTCTGAAGAAGAAACATATGAAGACGGATCACCAGCTTTTATGGATTTCCAGCTGCGTAATTGCTGATTTTTGTTGTTTGTTCTCCAAAACTTAATCTACAATGTGCCTTTTAAATCCTCTAGCAAATCAAATTTATTGTTTATTTATTTTAAATTTATTCTGACTTCCTGATTGTTCAACATATTAGTGATCTTTGATTGATTACCTACATAATCTTTTATTTGCTAAGTGCATAGTATAGTCAGAGGGGTAAAGTCATAAACAAAGTCAAGTTATTTTTATAGTAACATATTTAATTGTTTTTTTTTTTTTTATATTAGCCACTTAATGAAAAAATCACTTTGCGATAAAATTTACTTTTTCACATTTCGATAGAAATATTTTAATGCACACCGTAAATAAAATATCCAAAATAAACTCTTTGCAAACTTTACATTTGATTCGTGTGAATCAAATATAATAGTTGTATGTTTTTTACTTTATGTTATGCTTTCTTACTTCATCAAAATAGTTGTTTTGCTAAACATTATATAACAATTGTATTTTGATGACATAATTATGAAGTCTATTTTAATCTTGAAATTTGTACTTTAAATAACAGACAAAAATGTCGATGACTTGCCCTTGCCTGTAATATAAATAAATGGGATGTTTTATGATTCAATTAAATTCAATTGAACATTAATTTTATATTCTTAGATTGTAATATTTATGCAAGAAATATTCCTTACGACTCCAACTTTAACAACTCCAGTAGATTTTATATACTAGAGCTTTTTACGGTTCACCGTAAGTAATATGACTTTTAAATCATAGCTCAGGGGCTATAACAATGGATTTTGATATTTTGCTATAAAGTTGGTTAAAATCACATACACATTGTCCTCAAACATCACACTTATTTTATATTTATTATAATTTTTACAATATGACAAGAAAATATTTAATAAAATCATAGAAATTACTGTTACTTGAAGGATATTTCAATAAATTACAACGTTTGTAATGTGATTTTTAGCAGTTTAAAGCAGTTTTCAAATCCCTATAAATCCGCTGTATAAAAAATGGAGATGACAAATGAATATTTATTGCGGGTCTTGCTGGTTTGACAGACTTTTTGTTTGTGAATACACAATGTATGTTTTCCACCTTAGTAGAATGTAAATAAAAAAATAATACATGTGTATTACCTGGAGTGAGATTTTTGGGGCACACTCAGTGAACTCGTTATTTCGCAACTGTGGTAGACGAATGTCCTACCATTTATGACCATTGCTTGTATTTTTATTATGTTTATACTGTGGTTAATAAACAATGGTATAGTGGTATCGTACAGAATTTGCATTTTTACACAAATAAATTACACTTTGAATGTACCATTTAAGCAAAACAGTATTATTATTGAAACAATTTAACAATATATTACATTATTAATACTTGCGCAAGCCCCCCCGAGTCTTTGATACAGGATTAGCATATTCAAAGCAATATCCACCACAAATTGGATTTGCGTCCCAAAGGTAACCGAAAATCCGTCTTTGGCTGCGTAACAGGGTTATGATATTCGGATATGCTTAAGATATATATACCAGTAATCAAACTATGTCGAACAATCTTGGAGTTCAAATCCAATATTAATTCTTTGTTCATTTCCTCAAGTATGAAAATGTTATATCTTTGATAGACAGAATGGAAACTTCGAAAATTGCAATATCATCTCGACAAAATGAAAGGTTCGAGAAGACAACTGTTCTAATGTGATACATAATGATGCGAACTGAATTTAAAGTTTTTAAAATAAAAAACAGGCGACCCCTTTCCCAAACAATATTTAGTTATCATACGTAAATAGCCTTAACTTATTTACCATCATACTGCACGCATAACAGCCGGTTTCTGCCCTGTAATTAGTCCCCGCAAAGTTGGCGTTTTCTGTTACCAAATCTACACCAAGCCGTCTAAATCTAGCCATCAAAAGTGCACCGATTAAAATTTGTTCTATTTTCACTTGAGCTTGCATCCAAAGTTGTTTGCTTTCTTAAGCAAAAACATACTATACAATGCGCCACGAAATTGCGCGCTTGGAAATTTAAACAGCTCGTTGCCGATTTACATTATTCTTACCTAGCGATGTTGTCGGTTTGGTTTTAGTCCCGGATTTGCTGAGCCTTGCTCATTGGTTTTAATTCACTTAGTATCATGGTTATCAGGTTTTAAAGTTTACCCCAAAATTATATTTTCACAAGTGACAGCTGTTTCAAACCAATGCTTGAAATTAGCATTCTTTTATTTCTGTTGACCTCTCGTTTTCTTGATGACAACCCATAAGATAATAGTTAAAAAATTACAATTTCAAAACTTAATTTTAGACTAAATTTGATTTTTTTGGATTTGAGACAGTTTATAAACTTATTTATGGGCCAAAAACTGTTAAAGGGAAAAGTTTAAGCAACATTTACCCGCTAGATTTCGAGATCGCAGAAAATACATCGCTTCAGAAAGTAATCGTATTGTAGTATACGATCTAGGTATATATTTGCTTACGTTCATATTTAATCATTAATAACAGATGCCAATAGATGGATGGGTCTTCACAAATCGACAACAATGTTCAAAATTCAGGCGACAACAATTTCGTGACGCCTAATACAACCCAAAACAAATAAGGGCAATGTAAGAAACCCCGACTTGCGGACTACATGTTTATTGCAAGATTTTGACTTTTCATTCATATCACTTCCATATTAGCTGTTTTAAAGTAATATTAAATTAAGATGGAAGTCGACAACGTAATGCAAATAGATAATAAAGTTTTATTTATATTATTTTTAATTTAGTTATTTTAGCGAATTTCCCTATAGGGAATACGCTATTACGGTAGTAGTCACGGTAAGACCTAAGCCCGGGACCATGATACGTTTTCGTTTTGAGGTCCCTAGAAGCCAAAAACACCGTTCGTTCAAATTGATATATATATATATATATATATATATATATATATATATATATATATGTGTGTCCGTGAACACGATAACTTTTGAACGGAACCTCCGATTTTGATGAAATTTGGTACAGGGGTGTAAGACAGCGCCTACTAGGTTGAGTTCGCGAACCAGAGTGATCGGACCATGGGAACGGAGTTTTATGGGGTTTAAAAGGGGTCAAAAATGGGTTTTTGGAATTTTTGGACCTTAATTTTTAAAATTCATCAATTTTAACTGAAACCATTTAAAAGAGCTTAAAAAAACAAACAATTTTGTATTTTGAATTTTTATCATAGCATAACTGGTTACGGGGAAAATCCAAGAATGTGTTTTCCATGTTATTCTTATGGGAAATCAAGAAAACCCTATATTTTGCTTATTTATTGACATAACTTAATCAAATTTGGTAGATACATTATCTATATAAAGTTTAACTTATACTTGCTTACAAAACCCATATGGCGTCAAACCTACATACTCACCCCCATGGGGTTTATGGGAAAAATAAAAAATTCCCAGAGTTTGATACAATTTTGTGTTTACATTCACCAATTATTGATTAACTTAGATTTTCTAACAATACCCAATGGCAGCAAACCTACATACTTGATCCTATGGTGTTTTTTATGGGGAAAGTAAATAATCTGAAATTCCATTGGAAATTCGCTTAGTACGCAGGTCTGCTGCGACGGGGGTATTAATATATTTTTATCATTCTGCACGAAATCATCCTGTTTTTGTCTTCTCAATAGTACCTAAACCTTTTTTTTTTTTTAACAACATTTATTTCTGGTTCAACATACAGAGTGTTATACACAGAACATCTAAAAACATAATTTTAACAGTAAATTAACATTGTGGGTTCGCTCTGAATTAGAGACACCCTGTAACTAAAATAAGTTCATAGAGGGGGAAACACTTCTTTGAAAGTTATAAAATTGATAATAGAAAATTAGTAATAGATTATTAAAATATGAATAATATGGAAGGTAAGAAAACTATAACAAATCTTGAAAAAGTCTTGGGCGTAGCCTTCTATTTGGGAGGGGTAATCCAATTTCAAATGTTGTGCACCTGGGACGTCATTTAGGCGATGCGAGAATTTTAATGTAGACTTACTGATGAAATTAGCTATTGGTTCTATTCCAAGTTCTCGATGAATTTGTGAATTTCGAACAAACCATGGTGAATTAACTGCAATTCGCAGAACTTTGTTTTGAAATATTTGTATTTTAGAAAGTTTTGTAGATGAAATTGAAAGGCCCCATACTTGACAGGCATACAAAACTAGTGGCCGGAGAATAGTTTTATATATTAATATTGCACATTGTGTCTGAAGTTTAGATCTTCTGTTGATGAGTGGAAAAAGGATAGAGAGCCGAGAATACGCTTGATTAAGTTTAGAATTTACATGAAGGTTGAAGTTTAATTTTTTTTCCAATAACACTCCTAAATATTTTACTGCTTGGTCAGGTGGATTCCAGTTTATGGGAGAATTATTTATGATGATTTCAGGTGGCAGCAATGGTCGTCTTAGGGTGAAGATCTTCGCTTCTGACTTTGTAGGGTTCAAACAAAAGTTCCATTTATTGAACCATTGTGTCACGTCATCGACAGAATGTTGAAGCTGCTGGTATGCTTGGAGAATGTCACTGTTTTGAGTGATGATGGTTGTATCATCAGCGTAAAGGGCCAAGGTCGCATTCTGTGGAATTGGGATGTCATTCATAAATATGTTGAATAATAAAGGCCCCAATTTTGAGCCTTGGGGCACTCCTGCTGAAATTGGGCGATATGAAGATGACGATGAATTAATTTTGACACAGAACTGACGGTTAAGTAAAAATGATTTAATTATTCGTTTTAAATAAAGTGGAAATCCCAGACAATCAATTTTATAAAGAAGGCCTTCATGCCATACCTTGTCGAATGCCTGGGAAACGTCAAGGAATATAGCAGTTGAGTGTTCCTTTCTTTCAAAACCTTTTACAATTGTTTCGACAATGCGTTGAATTTGATGAGTAGTTGAATTTTTAGGCCGAAATCCAAACTGATGGGGAGGAATTGAGTTTGAGTCTTCTAGAAATGCATTTAGTCTTCTCTGGATAACTTTTTCTAATAATTTTGATAGGCAGGACAACAGGCTTATTGGTCGATAGCTGGAGACGGAAAATTTTGGTTTGTTGGGTTTGTGAAATACTATAATTTCTGCCTTTTTCCAAGAATCAGGAAAATAGCCTTGATGAATGCAGGAATTGAAAATAGAAGTTAAAACTGATATTGCTTTCTTGGTTAGATTTTTTAGAACAACATTTGGGATTAGGTCAGGTCCAGGGGATTTTCGCAAAGGAAGCCTCTTGGTTATGTCCTTGACTTCAGCTGGAGAAACATAATGTATCGGAAGTTCAGCAGTCAATGTTGTGGTTTTCATGGCTTCACTTACAAGAGCAGTGGTGTTGTCATCGGTAACATTGTTTGGAGAGAATGCTTCTTGGAAGAAGTCAGCAAGAGCGTTACACTTCTCGAGGTCACTTTCGTAGGTGATGTTGTTGTGTCTCAGGGGAGGAATTACCGTAGGGGTACGCAAAATGCGTTTAGTTGCTTGCCATAGACTCGAGTCATTCGGGCTTAGGTCACTCACATAAGTTTCGTAAGAAGTTATTTTGAATTTGTCGATTTCGAACTTTACTTGACGTATTAGCTGGTTAAGCCTCCTACGCATTTGGGGTTCCCTATATCTGATCCACTGACGTCGAGCTTGATGTTTAGCTTTGATTAGGTTTACAATCCGAACAGGTGGAGTGAGGAAATTGTTTGTTTTTGGAGTGAATTGTTTAAATGTTGCAAGTTTAGTAGCTCTGTGAATACTGGTAGTTAAATTTTGAATAGCAGTATCAATGCCAATAACTGAATCCAAGTTTTTGGGCAGCTGAATTAATTCGTCCAGTTTGATGCCAAAAGTTTCCCAGTCAACCTTTCCCGTTATCAATCTTTGGGGTGGTGGGTTGAAGTCAGGTTGCAACATGAAACTGATTATAACAGGCAGATGGTCAGAGTCCAGTTCAGGTACAATGTTGTGTTGGATTGGAGCTGCAAAGTTTTGATAGAGGATAATGTCTAAGATGTCTGGTTCACAGTTTAATTGGAACGGGTAAAATGTGGGTTCCTCCGGGGCCGACACATTTACACCAACGTCTGTAATAAAGTTTAGTAGGCGCGTACCATTAGGATTATTAACTCTACAACCCCAGTTTTGGTGTTTGCAGTTGATATCGCCGATGATCAATGTGGGAGTCTGAGCTGTAAGTAGGTTCGTTAAGTCATGCAAGTGAAGTCTCCGGTTAGGTGACTTATAAGCAGAAACAATATTTACAAAACTCCCGTCATTCAGGGATACTTTAACAGCAGTAGCTTCAATTGACACTAATCGAGGTAAGTATAGACTATTGTGTTTTATTGATCGTTTAATAAAAATAGCAACGCCTCCAGATGCAAAAGGAGCGGCCCGGTCCTCTCTATAAATATCATATCCACTTACTTTAAATCGTTGATTATTTACAAAGTGGGTTTCCGTTACACAAGCAATGTCAATATTATGACGAACTAAAAATGCAGAAAATATAGATTTTTGTTTGTATAACCCATTTGCATTCCAATTCAGGATTTTTAAACTTTGAAATTCAACCACATTAGGCAGTGTCATTTTTTTAAGAAGGAACGTAAAACGTTAGTAAAAAATGTTTTAATCATTGGAATTATTGATTTAACTAAGTCCATTATTAGAGTTTCAAAAGAGGATGAGCTGGGCTGTTCAACAGCGACGGGTTGGTCTGATCCGTTTTCTCGTGCTACATGTGTTGAGGAAACAGTTCGGGTTCTTGTGGGAAGTTTGTGAGGTGAATGTTTCCCGTTGACAACAGCAGAATAGGAAACCTCGGATGATTGGGGTTGGGTAGCTTCTTGCAGTCTTGTTTGAGCATCAGTTGGAGAGATGCCTCCTGTTGGGGGTAAAAACGGCTCAGAATCGACCTGCCTAGACTTAGATTGTTTTAGGTTTTTAGTTTTAGACAAAAGTCCCTGGTAATGTGAACATCCTCTGAAATTGGCAGTGTGGTTTTCTCCACAGTTAACACAAGTAGGTGTAACATCTTTAGGCAAAGGACACGCAGAAAAATGGTGGTTACCTGTGCAGCGAACACATCTGGGGTCTAGACGACAAAAGTTTTTGGTGTGGCCATACCGTTGGCATCGTGTGCATTGAGGAATGTCCTTATTTTTCCGTTTAGGTTCAACAGATACAATAGAGTGACATAATTTAGTGATTTTGAAAATTTCATGACCGGCATTATTGTTCTCGAGCTCAATAACACACAAAGGAATGACAAGTTTTTGTTTGTTAAGTAACCTGGTTACTCTACAAACTGGTAAGTCGAAGCTTAAAAGTTCACTTTTGATTTCATCTTCAGTCAAAGAACACGGTACATTTCTGATAACAACTTCCAGTTTCTTGTCCAAAGTGGTTTGAAAAGTGTGAAATTTAACACCGGATTGTTCATAAAAGGATGTTAGCTTTCTAAAATCGGATATGTCTGTAAGGTTGATTTTAAGAGATTTGCCTTTAACTGATGTAGTAAATTCATTGGTCACATTAATCTTTATATCTTTAATAATTTCTTGGTGATTATTTACTTCGTGAAGGAAAATGGGTGGGATTTTATTTTGTTTTTGTTTAGGTTGAGCAGGGGATTCTGGGGAAGATTCAGTATTACTCGTAGATGAATAGTTGTGATCAGAAAGTGCATTAAATGGGTTTTGTTTACAAAGTTGAGACGGATCTAATATATACCTTTGATGAGTTTCAGACATGGAATTAGCTTTCGCTATTTTCCGAGGAGAGACGAAGTTTTCCTCTTCTTTTTCTTGTTCCATTTCGTCGTGGGATTCATTAAAGAAATCAGTATTTGTCTTATTCATATTTGTCGAGTCAGACCATTGAATGGGAAAAACATTGGTGGAACACGTGTTGTTTGGTTTAATTGAAGGTTTGAGGTTAAGTTTATGTTTGAACACAGATTTTTTAATTTTGTGATTAATTGCTTCTAATAAACGTGTAGATATATAAATTTAACGCTCTAAAAATACAGAAAAGCAACGAAACTATAGATAACTCACTTTTAAACAAATAAAACGTAATAAAAACGCGCACACAGAAAAACTTAACTGTAAAGAACAGTTACGATCAGCTGTCAGTACCTAAACCGATTCTGTTTGTCCTTTGACTAAAAAATCAGCTGGAGAACTTTTTAGGTCCTAGGACTGAAAAGTCAGCTGTTTGCTAAATATAGGTTATTATTATTCGTTTTGTAATGTTGAGGAGCAGAATTTTTTAATTTAAACGTTATAATTCTTTCATCCAATTTACTTATTGTTCTAATCTTACCCTGAACAGATTGTAAATAAATGTTTGTCAAAAAAAAAAAAAAAAAAAAAAAAAAAAAAAAACGTTATAAAGAGCATTGTTTGTAAATAACAGAAATGTAAACACTAGATATTACCAACTTTCTAAATATAACCTTGGAAATAACATTTTTAGTTAATATTTTTTAATGATCAAAAGTCTAATTTCGCATTATGATCAAAAACGTTGTTCATCACTCGGAGCAAAAGACCGGTTCGTTTTTAAAACACGACTGCCACCAAAAAACTCACTTTTGGTCATAGTGATGAAAACTACTATTGCAGTACTGTAACATAACGTTCATAAAAAACGTTCATAACTCGGACAGAAAGTGCTTTTTTCTGTGCAAATTTCCGAGTTCGGCTTCGCCTCGCTTGTATATTGCGATTGCGCACAGAAAAAGCCACTTTCGTCTTAATTAAACTACTAATCTTACATCAGGGTACTCAACTTATAATTTCAGATTTATTTCTGCATGGCTTACTAACCACTACATTCGTTTAAAACAATGTTTTTCGGTTTCGGGCTCTGGTAAAATTGAATTGATTTTAGGAGTGTACAAACCTTTTTCGTTGTGATTTCCAATATGCGAATGGTATATGGAGTCAGATTATCTAGGCCAATAAATCTCGTATAATATAAGTTCATTCTCTATCGGTATCGGTAAGGTTGCAGGAAATTGAAGACTCAAATCCAATAAATGTTATTGCGCCTTATACAGCTGAAAGGTCTGATATAATCATCAGTTAATTTCGCGTTTGCAATAAAGAGATAAAGCGAAATCTTTTGTCATTCTGACTCCTCAAGGTAACGATTGAATCGGGTGATCAGACAATTTCTTTCAAGGGGTTTGGGCTCCAAATTACCTTTAAGTTACATTTTAAACGTTTTTTGACTTCTTAGTCGTAAAAAAGTCGATAAACTCCAACTGAAAATTGAGCTCAAACAATTCCACTCTACACATCTTAACATCCTTGAAAATACTTTATTCATAAAATACTTAAACGACTGCCCCGACAGATTTACGCAAGGCAAGTAAGGGTTGACACCAACCCTATTCAAATCCATACCAGGATTCTTTCTCCATAGATAATGAATTATTTCCGTTCAAATTTTCATTTGGAGTTAATTGAACTATTTTGTAATCATATAAGTTTCACAGTGGCTGTTGTCTGTGTGTGAGTGCTTAAGTGTGCATGTCACCAGATATCGTTCCACTAGTCGTATCCCTGCAGACTTCCTGTGGGACTTGTACTAATCCTAATTCTAATAAAGCACGAAGCTTTATTTTATCCTAGGAGCTTTAACAATCATTTGTATTTTATGTAAGATTTTATTGCAAGTTTTCTTGTGGAAAACCCGTAGTTTTTTGGGTACATTAAGACACGGAAGATACTGTTGAACTGTTTAAAGCTTACCCTAAGCAATTGCAATGATTTTTTTATATACAAAAAGTTCACACTTTATAGTTAAATTTTGTTTGATTATAAAAGTTTATTTCTATTGAAAAAGGTTGATATGTTTAGTCTTGTTTTATTTTCAAAGTTAAACAATAATTTTAAATTTAAATTCATTTCGGTTGAGCCTTTAACTTAAACCGAGATCAAATGTATCCCATTTTAGGTTTTGCTCCAAGAAAAGAAACAAATCGTCTGTCAGTCGCAGCCATCAGTCTCGCATTCGACCAAAACATTTTCTTTTAAAAGGACCGCTCTCTCGAGAAAAATCAAAGTTATAATTCAGTTTTCCAATATATCGTAGAATGATTCTTATCACCTCAAGGTGTGCTGGGAAGGCAATGGGAGGAGTGACGTGTTACTCCCGGTCGGGCGATTGGACCTGCACGTGACCGTCGTCTGGAGATCAGTTTACAGTAAAGGCTGCAAAGGACGATATCCAGTGGGGAATTACAGAGTGGGGAGAACGAGGCTATGGCGGTAGCCTTATGTTTATAACTTGGTGAATAAATATCGTGGATAACTGTAACATATGATTAATAATGAGTATCTTAAGTTCTCAACTTGAGAACATAGGAATATCTCCCGTATAAATACATTAGTTAAAGAATATGATTCCGTAAAAATTCCAAAAATAAATAAAGTTTACGTTCCAAAATTTTCGAGTGTTAACTAAGTTTATATCGCTTTGATTTTTAGTTTAAAATTGTTGCCAAAAGTAGAAGGCATGTATAAGTAATTTATATACAACCACTAGGTATCCACCAAGTAAAGGGTAGGGGATTCTTTTAGAAGCGTCTGTTTTATTGCTTTATTGTATTTTCTCTTTATTTTCAAATCTCATTGATGTGATGTGTTGTTCTAGTTTTAACAATCTCTTTTACTACTTCGAAAATGGGCGATTCTTGTTACAGTATTCGTTTGATCTAACTATAAACATTAGCTGGCCTACGGCAGATGTTGTCTTTATTCTATTTCCGTAATGGCCACAAAGCAAATTGATTAATGTGTTTCTTGAAGTAAAATACGATCTAGCCATTGTAAAACTCTAAGATAGATATAGTCAAATAAGAACTTAAATACCGAACCAACTAGTGGTTATGCCCTTAAAGGATGAAGTTTCCCTTTAATGATAGTAAATAAAGTATGTTTTTTATGAATGAATTTCCATGACTTTTAAAAATAAATTCGTTAATGTTTGTGTGAAAAAGTTAAAATAACGTTGCAATGTGAAATATTTGTTTCGCGATACGCGAGTGATTTGTCTTGATGTGTTTCACTGATCTCGGCGGACGACGAGACGCGTCAACTGTGATTGACGATCACGTTCGTACAATCATCAGTGACGTCACAGCTTCACAACAAACATGACGTCATATCTCTACCGCAAACGGTGACGTTAAAATCTTGCATAAGTCAATTATGTTTAACACCGTAAGTGATCGTCATTGGTTATCATTTGTAAATACTTGCGTGTTAAACTTTTATTTTAGAATATATTTTTCGTAAAATGAATCATCAGCTGGCAGTTTATTTGTTCAAAACTTTAAATTAATGTATTATAAGCTATATTGTTACTTTATTTAGAATTTACACTCTTTTATATGAGCAAACCAGTTTGTTTTGCGTTTTAAAACAAAACCTTGCCTAGAACTTTTGTTACACAAGAAGTTAAGTTTTAAACATTCAAAATAAATGTATAAATACTTGTGTAAACACTTTGACAGTCTTAACAATGCAAACTAACAACTGATCGTAAAATTTAAGTTCCGAGTGTTAAAAACTATGTTATTAAAATGTTAAGCCATGAATATATATTATTTTTGTACGTATGAAAAGAATTATTAAAAACATGCTTTAATTGAATATCAAAGAAATGCTTTAATGGTTTTTATGACCTAATAATTTACGCAGGGTCAAGCTTTTCACTTTTTAGAGAGACTTGACCTATATTCGAAAGCCAAATGCAATTTGCAGTTAGTTCGATTGCTCCGAACATGAAATCCTAGTATCAAAGGCACCATATAGTGCTACAGTAGACTCCCTCTTTTACGGTATTGTGCTTTGAACTGTAGTACAAATTTGATTTGAAGCTACCATCATAATCAAGCATATAGAAGCTAAATTTAATTTTTGCATTTGCTTTTTATAAACGATTTAGTGGGGATAGATAATTTGTTAACCTATAAATAAAGGCTGCCTTTCTGTTCTCCAATTCATAGATCAAATTTGAGGACCGACGAACCATACAATAATGTCTAAATTTAAAATGTTTAACAGGTTTTAACTCAAATGAATCAATCACATACGTGACGAAAATTTGGTCTAGAGAGGTTAGACCGTCTATTGCTAAAGTCTGAAAGCAATAAAATTAGAGATTGAAATTAGATTGGTCAGTTGTTGTAAATACTATTTTTAATGCTTTCCACCTGCTAAGGTTACAGAATTTGAAAAATGAGAGTGAATTGCCATTGAAATATTTTGATCAGAGTTCTGTCCGCTAATAAGCAATGCAGCAGATACCGAGAATGGACGAATATTTCGGAATTTATATTTAACATTTCTTATTTGTTATTTGTCATCTTTGCTTGTGAATGGCTTCAACAATGATTATTATACTTACCCCTTTAATTTTGTAAAATAAATAGCTTACTACATGGTGTCCTTTAAGTCCGTCACCAAACTTCATAATATGGTTAGGTGAGTCAAAATAATCAAAAAAGTTCATATGAAGGTACTGTATATCCTAAAATGCATATTTACCTAGATATTCGCCATATTGTATTTTTCATAAAACATTTTTTTTATCTCAGACGTTTTTCAACCAATTGCTTTGAAACTCTACATGTAACTTAGGACAGTAAAGGTTCAATTTACAAAAAAATATTAACTTGATACAATTATAAATTTCAAAATGGCGGCCATTTAAACATATTTAAACTTCAATTACGAAAAAACTTGTGATGAAAACAAAATTTGTAAACTGTTAAAAAATGTAGACAGTTTAATTCTTTATCCGATGACAGTTTTTCATAATTTTGGTATAATCGGATAGGGAATTGGATTGTCTATCCTTTTTATTCGTTCAAAAATTATGTTTTCATCACAAGTTTTTTCGTAATTGAAGTTAAAAAAATTTAAATGGTCACCATTTTGAAATTAAAAATTGTATAAAGTTAATATTTTGTTGTAATTGAACCTTTACTATTTTAAGTTACATGTCAAAGCAATTGGTTGAAAAATGTCTGAGATGAGAAATATTTTTTGAAAAATACAAAATGTCGGATATTTAGGTAAATATGCATTTTAGGATATACCTTCATATGAACTTTTTTGCTTATTTTGACTCAACTAACCATATTATGAAGTTTGGTAACGGACTTTAAGGACACCCTGTATAACTTTGGTCAAAACACTATTATTAGAAATGATTTTTTAGGATAAAAAAGTTGCGTTAAAAGATTTGAAATGTAACTGAGAATATGTTTAAGACGCAAACTTAGAAAATATTACTAACATAAAGTGCTTTTTCTAAGAATTATGAAAAAAATGAGTATTGGAGAATATTTCCATAAATTAAACCTACTGAAGTATTAGAGTTAAGTTAAAATTTCTTGACAATAAAGTAAACAACATTGATTTAATAGTAGGTTATGTATTTCAAACATGGCAGTGGTTTTAATAATTTGGTTTAGAAATATTTTAATAGTTGTTATATTTATAATTTAAAATTTGAATAACATGTTACAGGTTCGTTTCATGGATAAGGTTATTTTCAAGATCATTAAGGTCAGTGTATAATTTATATATTTTATAACTTTTGTATGTCCTACTGCCTAGAAATTACTTTAGTCTATAATCCACGTTGTATACATTTCAGACCATTTTAAAAGCATTGTTATTGTCAAACTCTTCTTATTTTAGACAAAAACTGTTTCGATATTCTACGAGGAACAAAAATCACAAAACGATGACGTAAGGACCAAAACGAATTGGTGGCGTACGTTGTCACTTGGGATGTTTTCATGTTCAAAGTAATAGTACAGTAATATTAAAGCAAGATCATTCGGTACGTTCATATACATGTGGGGATGAATTCAGTAATGCAATATTAAATGTTGTATACACATTGTATTGTCGCTTAGTAATGAGCATTTGATAGCAATCAGACACATTTCGATGAACAAAGTGATCATCGAATCAACATACCATGTCCAACAGAAGAACCTTGCACACTGTTAAATTCGCAGTTCGACCCAATTATAAGTTACATGTTACTCCATTGAAGCAATCTTAGACCCCATTTAATTTTAGCTAATACAATTTCTCCGGAGACGCAAAACAACTCGACTTAATTGATTGCGTCATTGAGTGTGTTTATCTGTTGCTGAAGTTTGATTTGGTTCGGTATATGATGAGGTTTCAGAGGAACGTGCAAATAACTTTATGTACCTATTTGGAAACAAAGTTTCATATACAGTATCTTTTAAAGTATATTATTAAATATTTTTAAATAAGGGGACGTTTTTTAGTTTTGTTACCGATTTAAAGGCAATTCTGATTGGTTATTAAAAACGTTTACAGATAAGGTTTTGTGTTATTCAGTTAAAACTAGTCAATGAAAATCTACATAGCAATAAATAATTATAATATTTTAGAAATGTTTCAGAAACTAACCTTTGTTGGTAATTTTAAATGGTTTAATATAATTTTCATCGCTTTGGTGTATCGTTGGGTCTCATGCTTAATAGGCTTAAACAATGCACAAAATAACATGAAAAATTTTTAAAATCGCAATTAAAGGTATCCTTTATAAAACCAGTTCCTGAAAATAATTATGCTTACGACAACTATAATTATGAATGATTTAGTTGATTCATGAAACTGAATAGTCGCATCTCCACATAAAAAGTTGTTCTTATCCTTGCTGCTATAGTTTACACATGATTTAGTGTCCGTTATAACTTGTTGCTGTCAAAGTGAACTTGATGGTAACCTTTGAGAAATCAAGTCACTTTAGATACAAGACTGTTGTGGGTTGGTTATAAAACGCTACATTTTTCTTAACCTGAACTTAATAAAACATTATCAATCGATAAAAGTATAATGAATACTACTGAAATCTGGTAAAAGTTGTGTTTTTGTAAACGATTGTAAGATTAATATAGGGACTTAGAATTTAATGATTCCAAACGAATGAATGTTCAAGAAGGAATTAGGATCGGCGGCAACGTTTCTCGTCGCTCCCTTGACATCGTTCATTGCTTGATTCGCTCAGCTGGCCCAATCAGTACTGCCAGACTAAATAGGCACGACTAAATTTACCTGCATAATGTTTTTTGTATATCCACTATTAAATATAAGCGTGTTGAGGGGGCCGAGCATTTGCTTGGTAAAATTAAACAGTAATAATAAGCTTTATAGTAATATCAGTTACATGAAGACTGTATGCTAAAATGCCCATTGCAGAAAGGTTTACTTCTTGTTCAAGACGAGCCCGTTCGCTTCGCTCACTAGCCAATTAGACTGTTTAAATTGTAAAACAATTCAAATTGATTTTACTTACGTAAAACAGCCTGAAGGTGTCAAAAATCCTTTTTGTTTATGCAGGACATGTTTCGGGCAAATGACTGCCCATCTTCAGCTGCTAAAAGGTCCTAAAGCTAAGCACATAACGCACATTGATCAATGTTTTTCAAAAATTAAAAGTACATACACAAATGATACATCTATTTACACTGCTGGTACCACGACACATCGCGTACGCGTCAACGAACGATCGCACTAATTATTACTTAACCGGTCGGAGTCTGTAGGCCTACCTACAGATCGTTCGTTGACGCGTACGCGATGTGTCGTGGTACCAGCAGTGTAAATAGATGTATCATTTGTGTATGTACTTTTAATTTTTGAAAAACATTGATCAATGTGCGTTATGTGCTTAGCTTAGGACCTTTTAGCAGCTGAAGATGGGCAGTCATTTGCCCGAAACATGTCCTGCATAAACAAAAAGGATTTTTGACACCTTCAGGCTGTTTTACGTAAGTAAAATCAATTTGAATTGTTTTACAATCGTAGGTGTCAAGGCTGATTAGAGATTGTTTAAATTGGCCACGTATGCTGCACTGTGGTGTATATTTGTTAAAACACATGTTGAATCTGTAACACGTGGATTCTAATTATTTAGTTAACAGCTGTTATCATAATTCTTACTAACCAATGCTTTTGTTTTTAAATTAAAATGAAATTCTACAAATTTATTATTTCAAATGACTTTTATATATCTAAACATTCATAATCAGCAGTATGAAGTACAATTTAAAAATGGTAAATTATTTTTATCACACAGTAGTACGTACCATTTAATAATTTAGCAACTGGCTGCCATACAAAACGATGTTTGTACTGGAACACGTGGTATGCACTTTAACATTTGAGTCAGCTTTTTTCATTATTTATTTGTTCTGATTTTAAACTCCATAAGACCAATGTTAAAATTTTTAAAATTACGAGTACAATTAAAGATAACAAAGAAATAAAAATTTTCTGGTATTGTGACCTATATTTATATTATTTTTGTCCCAGAACTAAGTTAATTGCAAGGTTTGAAGAAAATCGTTCAAGCTGTTCTTGAGATCTGTGTGCACACATACATACATACATTCATACATGCATGCATACACATATACCTTACTCATATTAGCTTTGCAAATGATCACATGCACATGCTGCATATGTATAAATTAATATATCCGCATACAAAAATGCATATTCATAAATATTGGTTATAAAATCGATATGAGACATTCTGAATATTAACTTTCATAAATATTATTGAGTGCAAACCATGTTTCGCATTTAAATATACAGTAAATCCTTTGATTTGATCTTTTGGTGAACCAAATAACGAATAGATTCAAAATGAGAAATACCTATAAATTTATCAACACAGAGGGAGTGTTCTAAAAACATTTCTATGTTTTTTTCTGTTTAGCAATATGGGTAATATTCTTAGAAAGTTAATTGACGGATTCATGTCAGTAGGCCGTCGCCTCGTGGGTCGATAAGTTGTAGGCGCAAGTTTTAATCTGGGAAAGAAGATAGGGAACCGGAAGTCACGACATCGACTGCGGCATGGTGTAAGTGACGTCACAAAAAAGGCTTTCAACTGTGTCTTCACCATCATCACACAATAATTGAAAATGTGTTATCTGTTCACCTTACGACCACTGAGAATGAGTCTGAGTTATTAAATTTGAATGAATCATTCTATCATTTCACTGCATCGCCACTTTACTCAGTGAAAAAATTTATACTCATATAATATTACTCAGTAAAATTTATACTTATGTATAAATTTTAACAAAATTGTCAAAATTAAAAAAATTTTTGTAAATTTTTGTTAAAATTTATATATAATATCTGAAATTCGTTATCATTACATCGTATGTCTAATATTTTACCATCTCATTAATCCTGAGTAAGTTGTCATCAGACTTAAAATTATTAAGTCTGAAGTGATATCTTACTGAGTAATGAGCAGAGTTACTTTAAATTATTCTCTTTTTATTTGGCTTCTATGTTTTAAACGTTGAACTGCTCAACGCCCTTCTCGTCGTAACAACACGTAGAAAGAGTGGCTTTGATAAAATTTACTTACGGGTGTCGCACAGAGAATCATAACTCTAAACTCTAATCCATTTCACATTTCACAGCAGGAGTGTGGAATGGGAGATCTGAATCTTATATTACGTAAAGACCCTATGATTTGTAAGGGTTGTGTTGTGTACTTGAGATCTGCCGTCAATCCATATAAATAGACTGTTTGCTTTTGAATTGTGAATAAAAGTGTGTAAAATCCTTGAATCTGGATTTTTTTAAAGTACTTTATAGCTTAAATATTTATAAGGGCGTAGGCGGGGGGCCGATGTGAAATATAATGGGATTCTGATCATACACAGGCCAATACTTTTCGAACGGTGTGCGCGGATATTCCCACGATTTAGACAAGCGAAGAAAGAAGAGGAAAAATTCATGCTTGCCTATTGATAGATTAGTAATTAAGTATTGTTGAACTCGCCTAGAAAGCGTAGTAAAGCTGACTCTTCAAAAGTTGGAAGATGATTGTAAGTAAATTTTACTTTTACATAAGAATTCCATGGGCCCGAACCTGGAAAGTGTTATAGGCGTAAACCTATAGATTTAGCGAAATTAAATAAAAATCTGCAAATTTACGCATCATTCACGTTAATTTGACATATAATTTCAAGTGATTGGTTCGGTAGTTACTGAGAGCTCAGTGTTTTATGTTATACTAGAGATCGCCTCCTGATCGAAATTCGATCAAAATTTCAGTTGATCTGGACCCAAGAAGCTTTAAAACATTTTAGAACTAAAACATCTGTTCTTCCTAATTTTCTAGCAGTTGTTTTTACAGCAGCTGTCTAATGATTCATTCATTTCTCTTTTCTCCATAAGATTAACATTGGAACTTTGAAAGCCTGTGGGGCGTAGCCCTGGAGTCCGATGTGAATTAGAATGTGATCCTGCTCATCTACAGGAATATACCTTTCTAACGGTATGCTCGGATTTCTTCTACGATGTACACGAGCTGAGAAAAAAGGAGGAAATGAAACATGCTTGCGTATTAATATATAGATGGTTTTATTCCAACGCTACATGACAGCTAGCCCACATATTCAGTACAATGGATTTTTCTAGGAAAATAAAAACCACCTGACAATGCTAGTCAATCACTTTTGTATTAATTCTGGTGTGGCTAGAATTATATGTTTTGAAAATAATTAAACATGATTTGTACATTAACTATTCTAATAGTTGTCCTCCCATGTGGCTTCATACGCCTACAGTTCGTACTTTTCGGTTACTCCCAAACCAAAGGCACCTTGATGGCACCGTACCTTCATGCTCTGATGAAAGGCGATTCGGAAAATTCAGGAAAACAGCAAGAAGAGCATTTCTGGGAAAAGCTCGACGAAGGTCGTTGGCTGAAATTGTGGATGAAAGCATGCCTAACCTTCACCAGAATTACTTAACTTTATGGTCTTACTTTTTATTTCTCACAAAGAGAAACATTTCACATGGTTATTTTGATTTTTTTATATTATTTATCAATTGATTTTTAAAGGATATTTGTAATAGGACTGCTTACTTATCACTATAGCTTTGTACTATAAACAAACAGCCTCTGACTAAACCAATTTAGAGTGAAAAAATTTTTATTTGAAAATTTACAGGAAACATCAAACCACGAACTAATGTTTTCGCCTTAAACAGTTCAAATGTAATATTTTATTTCTGTAAAATTTTTTGATACTTTATCAATAGGAGAAATTAAGCCAATTTACAAGCTATTATTGCCGTAACACTAATTTAATAAATACTCCTGTACACAATTTCATCAAAATCGGAGGTTCCAAAAGTTATCGTGTTCAAGGAAACATAGATACATATTGTATCAATTAGAACGAACGGTGTTTTTGGCTTCTGAGGACTTCAAAACAAAAATTATCATGGTCCTGGGCTGAGGTCTTATCATGACTACTACTGTAATAGCGGATTTCCTAGGGAAACTCCCTAAAAATGCAGTTCTAAAACATCATTAAAGAATGGGCAGATATATAATTTAGGATGATACGCAAACACACACAACTTACTATGACGTTTTTAAGTTTATGTGTGACCGATGCGTTGGACTGCGTAGCATCAGTGTGGTTGTCAGTTTAATTTTGATTCCTCTACAGACCGTCGCACTGTTATGACCGAAGCTCACGCAATGCAGACACTTCTGCGGCGTTGTACTGTTGCCCGTCTTAATAGTACTGGCAAAAATAACTTTCAACGATAGTTTTGTTCAGGCGTTATTTATTTCCACCCTGTTCCGTCATAATTCCATGACAAATATAAATATTTGTACATTAAGGTAGAGTTGAACTTTTAAGAAAAATAAGGACAGTAAACATGAATCAGAAAAACCGTGGTACGCAACAAACGATGGAGATAAACTTGACAAATTCTTCTTTCTGAAAAATTATTGTGATAAAGAGTGACAAACGAGGATGACATAATCTAACACATTGTGAATATTTGCGTTGTGATATTGTCAATATTAGGTTAGCCTATCCCTCTGCGTTCATTCTTTGTTCTTGTAGAATCCAACTGTAAAAGGTTGATTTGAGGTGAGATGTCATAAGTAGGGTGTGAAATATTTTAAAATATGTTTCGTAATATATCTCTGCTTCCATCAATCACTTGTCTGTTCTCTAGAAAATTGGAATATTTCAAAATTCGCGCAGCTCCATCCAGTTTCAATTAATAATTGTGTTTTCTCTTATCAGCTCTAACTTATCCTGGAATAGCAGAATCTAATGTTATTGTTTTATTTAGATTAATGATTCCTACTTCTGGATATTGATTGCAATTAATAGAAATAAATTTTTACCTTTTCAATATCCTTGTTAAGGTAACAAGGATATGATAACAAGGAAATTGAAAAGGTAAAGATTTATTTTTATTTATTAATATGATAAATTATTGCGGACATTTTCATCACTGATTAGTAAAAACAAATTCATGACGTTTTGGGATCTGAAATCTGACTCCGTTTTCAGACGAAAGAAATATCTAGAACATGACAAAGTTAGTAAAAACACACCAGGTGAACCTGGAGGAGTCCATAGCCAGACCTGAAAACAGAAAAGGCAGTCACAATAATTAAATAAATAGCTTTAAATGCACAAATCTTAAACATTAATTTGTGAAAGCAGTAAAAACAAAGAACAACAAAATTAAAAAAAAAAAAATACACTGCACCAATCAGGAGACAGCACACGGAAGCCAATCACTTGCTGGCAATGTCGGGCACGTAGTGGCGTCACCTTGAAAAACAAGATGGTGCCGATTATAGTCAAAAATAGTTTAATTATAAACAAGCAAACTCCATTGTTTGCAAAGTTTGCCCAAAATCCATATTAAAGCGCAAGACGGGTTGATTAAACTTCCCTTTTAATTAATTGCCCCTAATTACCCCCGGACAGGAGGAAGGGCATGCGGCGATACTGCCAACGACGTCATTAAACAACTGACGTCATTTGCCGTTTGCATCGGCAGGGTGGCTATGACGTCACAAGGCAAACCTCATCTACTGAGTCCGAAGATAGTTGGAAACTTATTTATTTATTCATTCCAACGGTTTCCCATTACATAATTGTTACAATTTGTTTGAACATAGTGAAAATAGTAACCTACTTAACATAGATAAAAGTGAAAAAGTTCGGTGCACTGCATGTGATGAAACAAGTTAGTTCAACTGATCAGTGGAAAAAAAAACTATGACTGTAATGATAACAGTTTGTAGCATACATCGTTGATAATAATGTTAACATTTATTAATATTTGCAGCAACAACAAAAATAAATTAAAGAAAAATACAACAATAACAATCTATATATTCTTATTTCTATAAGGGTTTCGTCTGTTACGTCCCTTTTTCTTTCGACCTACTGAACCGATTTTTAAGATTGAGGTGTCATTTTAAAGCTTAGGATATACCGCAGTGACGAATCGTAATTAAAAAGGTCGTATTGTTTCGGGCTTCGCCCCCTCGCCTTTGATTTATTTCTAGAGGGCGCTTTAAAATGTTGACCAACTTTTATTGCAAGTTCTTTAATGTGAATTGTAATTTAACAGCTGATTACCTTCAGATGAGTTTTAAAAGCCAGATAGTAAACAAAAATAGATCTCTGTCACTTCATAACCAACATACATGTTCTTTAGGTGAGTTTCTCTCATACAGAATCATAAAATGCGCAATTTGCGCACGGGCCACCTCGTAATAATTACACCAATAAATTGAACAAGTGATCCAAACAAAATAAATTAAAAACAATAAATGAACAACAATAAATTAACAACAAGATCTAATTTTTTAGGAGGTGCAGCTCAAGGCTTCTTATATATGCTCCCATCGACTGTACGAAGATGTCAGTCAGTTCATTCTGACTCAGTTCATTCGCTCTCCTCAACAGCCGAAGGATGCATCCATCATAATTATAGACGTTAGCTGGCATCGTTTGGCGAAAAGATCTGTAGAACGTATTCCTCTTGGGAGTCTAAACTCAATCAATTCCAGGATCTCCGACATTCAATAAGTCCGTTGAGCAATCTGTACAAGAAGGACTTGTCGTGAATCGATCTTCTTAGCTCAAGAGGCTCGAGACCAAGAGCACTCTGTAGCTCAGAGACAGGCACATCCAGGTAGCGAAATCCCATCCGTGTCCCGACGAGGCGCACTAGTCTCCTCTGAATTCTGTCCAGTGCCTCAATATCCTTCCTCCAGTGTGGGCACCAAACAACTGATGCATATTCAAGTACAGACCGCACAAGTGTCTTGTAGAGTGTAATTAGTGTCCCATCATTGTATTGAGATTGTGAAATAAAATCGTATGAAACTTCATTAAACACACGTGACGGCAACGACAGTTTGTTTGATACGTTTCAACATCATTGAAGAAGAGAAGATCAGTTACAATTTGGCTTTATTTTAGCCACAATTAGTGTTATGTTGTGTCAAAGGGACGGTTTTGTACAATGTTACGACAAGTATGCCATAAAATCTTGTCAAATGCATTTAAAAATCTTGGAATTACAGTACCGGGTGTCAAAGAAAGACACCTGGTAAAGGCTCATGAACATTCGTACAATACAAGAAACAGAAATTTTAACCTTTCCACATCTCACAGATTAAAATTGTTCAAACAAAAACCTGAATACATCGGCCTCAAGCTTCTCTCTCAACTTCCGGTAGAACTGGTTCAAATCAGGGACATAAAAAATTTAAGAAAGAGCTGAGAATATTTCTTTTGTTTTTACCAGCTGCCTAATTACCAATCCTAATGACCTTACCTAGCCTAACCTAACATTTTCCGCTGCCTTCACCTAAATTCATTGGACAAACTTTGGAGTCTGGAAGGGCTAAGATATAGAGATATAGGAAACATGTCAGGTCTCCAGAAGATAGTCAATCGAGACGAAGTGGGAAAAGTAAAGTAAATATCATTTATGTATTAAAATAGTAATTTTACTCTAAAATACAATTTTATCGGAACTGATTAACTTAGGAATTAAGTTTAAGTACTAATGTAATTGCCTAGCTCTCTCCGAAAAAAAAATCAAATTTGTAATGCATAGCTTCATTTTTTTTTGTCCAAACACATCCTCGCACGACAGTCAATAATGCTTTTTTAATAAGTGAGTTTTTATCACTTAATCTTATTGTTACTTAAAACGCTGTTAGGTTCTTATGGTTTTAACAAGTCAAAAGTTTAACAAGTTTTTAAAAATTTTAACTAAGTTAAAATGTTTACAACTAAATACTCTGTATTGTATTATTTCCATTATGGGTCTGAGAATCAAACACCTGTAAAATATTCTTCATCGCTCCAAGCTCTTAAAAGTTTCCGTAAGTTTCCTATTTACAAGTTTCCGATTTTTCTATTTACAACAAAAACTTGTTAATATTTTTTTCTTGTAATACAGCGCATTTCTAAAACGGAACAGAGTTTTGAAGGCCTTTCAAATAAAGAATTGTGTTCATGATTTTAATGTTGTCCATACGATTTTCCAAAAAGATATTACATTCATTAGACCGCAAACATTATGAAAATTATAAAAGTAAATCAGAAACAGTACAGTAATTAGTTCTTCATAAGCTTTTAAAAAGGACCAGAATATAGTTCTTTTTAACTAAATTAACTTAGTCTATTCATACAAGTATTAACAGAATATCATGAATAAATTAAGTTTTTTTAAATTGAAATAACGAGATTCGGGTTCTCATTTAAAAGTCATCAAGAACTAATCATCTGCTAAAAGTTCTGATTTATTTTATTCTGATAAAATCTACTTCATACACTATTTAATACATATTGGGTATGTTAGTAAAATATAAGTTTTTAACTGCACCAAAAAAACTGTCGTGATATACAGAGACTAATTTTCTAAATAAAACTTTCATTATTATTCCCAAGATCAATAATTATAGTAGTGTTACAAAAAGTCGAAATATGAAAGTTGACCCACGTTCTCGGCTCGCGCCTTCGGTTGTATGTAGGCCAAACCCATACGTTGTGTTATTGCATCCAACGATGCAAGGCTCTGTCTAAGCTAAGACTATTTTTTCCTGACATTCTCATGATGGTCAAATTTACTGAAATAAATAAATAATAAAAAAATTACGAAGCTAGTGTACCATCACAACTGTTAAATCATACACGGAAACCATCTTGTATATTATTCACCTGTTAATCCCCAGTTTTCCAGCTCTGATTTATTCACAAGTCATCATGTCTAGTGATGGCACCCGTCGGTCATTCATATACAAACAGTTCACAAACAACTGATGGTCTTCACTCCCGGCTATGAGATTAATGAAATAGTGACTTATAGGTTAAATAGTATAGTTAAAATATTTGTTAAATATTCTGACTTATGAATATTTTTTTCATAAGTAAAAATTCAGCAAGTCAGTATATGTTTTAATACTTTTTATTAAAGAGTTTTAGATGTTCGTTTTTCGTTTCTAGTAAAATTTACTTTTGATCGTAAAAGTGTAGGATGAAGGCTTTTACTTTGTAAGTCGAGCATCTGGAAAGGTCAATTCCATTAACGCAGGTGATCAGTCTTCATATGTTGCTCTTTCAGGGTTCGTCAGACAGCTTCAGGGGTGGATTCTCGTTCGGCGATACAGCGAAAACTGAACATGCTCACAAATATTTTTTTAGTTTTGCAAGTGCCAATACACGATGTTTTAAAAGTCTGTATAAAATATTTACCTTGTCTTTAGTAGGCAAAAAAATGGGAAATATTGTGCTAGATGGTTTTTGGTAAGAATAATATATTATGAGCTGATGTAATTTTTCAAACTTAAATACGATGAAGTATTATACACAAATGTATGTTATTAAAAATAAAAGGATTTAGCTATAAGGTCTGTGTGCAAATTTTGCTAACGGGTTTTTATACTGTAGGAAGTATAAACTGCGCTTAAACCATACTTAATAGTTAACCATAATCATGTAAAATAGTTTTGCTTAAAGTAATATGAAATATAGGTGCGTACATAATTCATAACTCAGGTTGAAATAATAAAACGTCTTCCAACACTACTTGATATATTTACACTTATATTGTAACCATTTGCAAGACGGTAAATATATACGAGTCATGCCGGTCATCATCAGGTCCAATCCGAAACTGAGAGTCTATATGAGAGTATATATTTACCGTTTTGTATATAGTTACAGTGTAAGTGTAGATACAGGGTGGTTGAAAAGTAACTAGCACCTCCCCTTAACTTTTTTACTATTTTAGATATTTGAAATCGGTATGCGGCAACCTTCTTGGATATGAGGTTATTGTACCATCGTTATGGTAGCCCCTCATATCCAAGAAGGTTGCCGCAAACCGATTTCAAATATCTAAAATAGTAAAAAAGTTAAGGGGAGGTGCTAGTTACTTTTCAACCACCCTGTATATCGAGTAGTGTCGGAAGACGTTTTATTATTTCAATCTGAGTAAAACATCACCAACACGTACAATGCTAATCAAGAAGTTATAAATTATAAGTGAATTACGAAAAATGAATGGATGCAATCATATAGAGTGTGGTTTAAAAGATTGACCGTAAAATAAAAACATTTGTCATTACATTAATTTCGTTGAAATAAACGTTAGGCCTACTGAAGAGGAATGAGAAACTTATTTAAAGTATTGTTAGTTATTTCGGTAAATAAATTACTTGCATTTTTGATATTTCCAACAAGCCTGTGTATAATACATGAAAAAGAAACAGTTAAGTCTAGTGTCTTAGGTAAATTTCATACGCTTTGGTGATATGAGGATGTTCAACGCGTAAAATGTGCGAAAAAGTCGCTCGTATAGACAGCGGCATGTACACAGTCGATGCACGTTTTAGCGGCCTGACAAAACGGCGCGACTAAAGCGCTCGTGTAGAATGTACCATAGTGTACGTTATTATTATTAAATTCCCTCCACCATAATATTTTTTTTTACATTCCGGAGTGATCAAATACGGATATGTAAAGCTTCATCCCTCCAAAAAAAAAGACTCTAAGTCATTCCGTGTGGAAAAATACGACGGGAGTGTTCACCCTACGTAGTATTCTTCTAAAAATCCATTAAAATTATAACAGGGTACTTGAATAGTTGTTTTGGACCTAAACGACCAAACATGTCATGTTGAAAAGCATCAAAACACTTTCCGATGTAAGAAATCTCGTAAGATAGATGGCTTTTGATGACAGTCAAATTTGTTTGCGTCTTTGATATATCTCGAATATAAAATATTTGAACGGAAGTTTTTCTCGAATTAGAATTGAGATTTTATAGAGACCTTTAGAGATCTTGTGATTGATAGATATACATTTATTGGACCCAAAGGGTTATCTGTGCTGAATCACATTTCTAAGCTCTGCTTTGCCTTGCTTTTAGAGAGCCTTTTTAGTCTTATGCCATTCATGCAACGCCTACAAAGTAATGAACCAGATAAAAAAATAGATAAAATAAATCCAAACGTAAAAGATATAAGTAGTGTGAAATTGGGGATGCTGGGCCAGTTCAAGGTCACCTGAGGAATGACGTCATCGAGGTCAATGACCTCACCGATGACGTCATCGATGACGTCATCGATGACGTCATCGATGACGTCATCACCAATGACGTCATTTCAATGACGTCACACCCATGACGTCACAGAAATGACGTGCTGATGACGTCATCACCCCTTACGTCATCAAAATGATGTCACCGATGCCACTAAGGTCAAGGTCACGCCGAAACTTAAATTTTTTTGGCACTTTTGCCGTTTCTCGCACTACGCTCCGAGTTTCAGTCCGAGTCCCCGTGACCTTGACCACTTGGAGCGAATATTCGACGAGAAACGGCAAAAGTGCCAAGTTAAACCTGAGTTTCTGACATGACCCTGCCTAAATGGGCAATCGGTTATCCCTCAGGTGACCTTGAACCAGCACAACACCAACAATTTGATATTACTGTGACCTTGAAAACCTAACAACGGAGAGCCGACACCGATGCGCACCCCACGACAGCCACCGAGTGACTGACTGTCAGGCTCTGTGTACTCTAGGTATATGGGGAAGTGGAGGGGGAAATCTCAAGGTCATCCAAATGGAGTTTTAAAAAAGTTGAAGAGTAGAAAGACTACTCTTGTGCTTCCTGGGCGACTTCATCAATTTCTAACGGATCTGTAAACCAATCCGATCTGTAGCGGCAGGAGTCCAGAAAACAGGTGCACCACCCATCAGGTTGTCCGTAGCACTTCCGACAATTGGTAAGATTGGAAAAGTGAAACTTAATACACCGCTGCGGACAACAAGTATAAAAGTAGTTGGATTTGTAGATTTTGAAAGTTTGTAGTACCGGTGGTGGCAGCTGTTGGTTCTTGCATCTACACCTGCAACATCCGAAGCATTCACATTGCCGGCAGGCCAGCCCATCCACTTGCCACTTTGGTAAGAGGAAACACTTATCCTCACAGCAATAGGTTGTCCCCGTCTCTTCCTCCCAACGCTTCTTTGCACAATATGTGACGCCTTGTATCTCTAAACACCTATGCTCGCAACATGAGATGCGCTTACTTTCCATAGTTGATGTTGCTTTGACGAGGGAGCACGATGAAGTGATGCTGTGGTCAGTGGGAATGGGGTTTATATAAACCAAGGTGAGTGGAGGGGGAAAGGTCAAGGTCATCCAAATGGAGTTTTAAAAAAAGAAAAAAGTAGAAAGACTACTCTTGTGTATCTATAGCGATTTCATTGATAGTGAGTGCTTCTGTATACCAAGTTGATCTGTACTGACAGGCTCCTAAATAATGTTTGCAAAAACCTGCAAAATGATTGTTGCACAATTTGCAGCCAGTTAGCTGTTTTAGTGTGAATTCAATGCAACGGTCAGGGCAACAAGTGTACTTATGCCCTCTCATCTGGTACACATGGAATGTCTTCAACTCTGGTTTCGGCTTCTTCCAAGACTTGCACTTACACATGCATTGACCAAAAGCTTCACATTTTCTACACGCCAGGCCATCCACCACATCAATGTCATTTGGCCATGAAAAACATTTCCGTTTGCAACAGTAGTTGAGTTGACTCCCCATGTTGCTGTGGTGAAGGTGCGCGATGAAATGATGCTGCAGTCATTGAGAGTGCACCTTAAATAAACTCAGTGGAGGGGGAAAGGTCAAGGCCATCCAAACGGAGTTTTAAAAAAGATAACTAGTCGTCCTCCTCCTCGTCCGTTGTACTTGGAGAGCTGTCAGACGAAGAGCCCCGTGCAGGTGCTCCCCAGATGAAAAACAAATCAATTTTAAAACGAAGACCAGGATCTTGCATCATCAATTCCTTTAATTTGTCACATACTAAGTCGACCTTGTGTAAGGTGTCAACAACAAGCTTCCAATTTGTTGGCTCAATATAACTTGTAGTAGAGTCTGCCTCGCTGATAACCACATCCTCCGGCCGTATTGGAGTGTAAAGATGTGTAAAGTTCTTCGGCTGTAGCTGAGGCTCAGGCTGGCTGGAAGTGGAAGGTTGAGTGTGGACCCCTGTCGCATCGAAATCCATAGTCATTCTACATTCAATGTTGGGGTTTTCGTTTAATACATATACCAATTTCTCATGCAACATATCCACTTCTGCCGAGTCTTGCAGATGAACATTCCAGGAAAATGGCCATTCTTCATCCGTAGTGGAGTCAACTCGAGAAAGAGTGCTGTCCGCCATGATAGCTAAGCAAGGAATGATGTGAGCTACAGACTGTGGTAACAGTATTGAAAAGTAGAGGGGGTAAACCAAAAGTATGTAGAGGGGGTATTTTCAAGGACATTTAATTTGGGTTTTAAAAAAAGGAAATAGTGGAGGGGGAATTCTCAAGGTCATCCAATTTGGGTTTAAAAAAAAAGGAATGAAGGTTACTCCTCTTCAGCCTCGTTGTCCCCCACATCCTCATTAGCCTCATCTTCATCGACGTCAGACTCGCCGTAATGGTAGATCGGGGACATGGGCGAATATTGTGGAGATTGTTGACCGTTGTTATCGTCCCCTTGCATTCTAACTTGGGACCAATCATAATTTAAATTCATTTGTATTATGATCCCAGGGTTGTCCCGCAGTATTTCCTTCATCCGTTCGCAAATTGTTTCCAAATAGTGTACACTATCGATCGACAGTGTCCAACCTGTACTTGTACCAACATCAGTAGTGGAGTCAGCTTGGCTGATGGTGTTGTTGTCTGCCATGGTTGCTTGTCGGACAAGGAATGACGGTTGATGTGATGCTCATGCAGGAACATGGTGAAGTGGTGGGGGGTGTGGTGGAGTAGTGGGGGAATTTTCAAGGTCATCCAAACGGAGTTTTAAAAAAGGAAAACCTACAAAGTAACATTGAAACTTTCCAATTGATGGTGGCGAGCGTTTTCTTCTGCAACCTTGCCGACAAATGTGACTATGCCATACAGTATGAAAAGTACAACCATAATAAGGCCGAACAATAAAAGATAGCCGTTGACTATCATGATATTTTCTGAGTGTATCTGCTTTCTTCGTATCGCCATTTCCTGCATCCTCTTCTCCAACTCGTGGACGAAGTCACAGCAAACGTGAGGACATGTTTTATCCGTTGGTAGGTTTGCCATTGTTGATGTTGTCGGTTTGGCTGTTGAAGATGGAATGAGGTTTCCAATTGTGATGTGCCATGTACATTAATAGTCAGGTGGTGGGGGTAGTAAAGCAGTGGAGGGGGAAGTTTAAAGGTCATTCAAACCGTGTTTTAAAAAAACCTATCTTGTTACTGAGCTCATATGTCAGTAACAAGATAAGTGCTTTTGCTCATTTACTTCTTTAATATAATGAAAAAATAAACATATTCTACAATGGTTAGAACAAGAAATACAACTGCTAGTCAGCTGAAGTAATCTAAGTTGTCCGGCTCGGTCTTCATGGACGTCGGTGAGGAAGCTGTCGAGGAGTGTCCAGGCTCTTCCTTTGACTGCCGGGTGTTCCGTATATTGCAAGCGTAAACTTGCACGTTTATACGGTAGCCTCGTGCCACCATCAGCTGCAACTCCTTGTACAAGTCGTTTAGCTCCTGCTGAGTCTTGATGCTCACCTCCTCGTAACTTGCGCAACTGACGTTCAGAGACATCCTGATGTTGCTAGGTTGGCTGCTGGAGTAGAAATGAAGCCGAGGCACAGCGTTTGGAGGTACATGAAAAAGTGGTGGGGGTAATGGTGGTGGGGGTATGGAAGATCCAATTAAACACTTCTAAATTTTTTCCATCGATACAATGGGATGGAACAAATAGCACAGGTGTCCTTGTAGTTTTCAAATCTAAACATCGGTGCTAGAAATCCGAACTGTTTTCTACCACCTTCCTGTACGAACCGTCGAAGGTCTCTGACGGCAGCACCGCCACAAGGCCTACAAAACTTTTCCCCGTCTTGGAACCTATACCAGGAGTATCCTGAATACCCTCTATTATCTTTCTTGTACTCTTCGATATCCTGCTTTACTGTTATAGGGATATTATCTTGTAAAGCCGTTTGGAATAAAGATGCATCAGTTATAACTCGTTGTAAGCAAAGCTCGTACAAGGTGCTCATCGTTTGCTAGTTGGCAACAGACTGACCGTTTTTCGCATCCAAGCAGGTTTGAATCCTAGTGCGGTAGTGGGGGTAATTACGGTAGTGGGGGCAATTGTGAAATGCAAAGGTCAAAGGTCAAGGTCATTTGCGAAGTTTAAAAAAAATGCAACATATCAATATGTGACAAACTTCACATATTGATATGTTGCATTTTTTTTGTTTTTTCTTTTTATTGTTTTTTTGTCTTTTATGATTTATTTATTTATAAAACATTACAATAACATATGTACAATAATAAAACTTAAATCTAACACTGCTGCTTGTCAGCGATGTGGATGGTCAACTTTGTAGAATTGCTACCCGTGCAGCCGTGGGACACCAGGTATAGACAGCCGGGTTGAATGGAGCGAAGATCCTCGTTTTGTAGAAGATGGACGAATCTCTTGGGCAGGTACACCTGGAACTTGGGCTCATCCCCCGGAGTAAACGGTGCCTCGCTGAGACTGCAGCAGATGGCCTCCCCAACTGTAGTCTCCATCTTCTTTATAGCATGGATTATGTAGTGCTTTTCATCTTTTAGTTCAGAGCACTTCTTCACAGGTAATATTGTTGACTTGGAGTGAGCATTGAACTGCTCGACCAAAGTCTGAAGGAACTGGTGAGATGCCATAGTCAGGTTACAGATCGTCTTCTTGCTCGGAGATGTTGTCGTCTCGGAATCTCGAGTAATACTCATGCCAGGTCCTGGTCTGCTCCTCACTTATATACTCTCCGTTACCCCCACCACTCCCCACTTCCCCACTTTGAAGGTAAGAGGCGAGCTTATAGGCATTTTTCAAAGCGCAATGTCTATCTTTATCATGTTCTGGGCTTTTTGTACAAATACATATTGTTTCCAGCATGTATTGATAATTCTTATCCAATTCCACATCATTAACCGGAACATGAGTAAATCCTTCGATCCATCTTTTCTTTTCCAGCCCCTTTGTGTAAATATTGGTAAACTTGTCTGAAAAATGATGCATAATGTGATACAAGTCCGTGTAACTTGTAAAACCATCATACCAATCGATATGATGGAAGTGTTTTGAAATCCATCTGTTGGTAGTAGCGGCTTTACTAGTTAAAGAAGAATAAGAACATGGTGGTTTAAATAAAAACGAATAAGGAACACTTGTATTCATGTCCAAAAACACAAGTTCTTTTATAATGAATCTATCATCATTACCACGAAACGCTTGAAACTCAATAATACCAGGCTTGGACTTTACTTGTTCTTCTTCTCCCTTGTCCATTTTGAAGGTCACACGTCTGCTCATTACGAAGTCAGGAGGTCAACTGATTTCCACACCACGGTAGGTACTACTTTTATATACCAGGCCGTACAGTTGTTGGCGCGTTGGTGTATATTTAACGTGGGCACCGTCCCCAATAGGCCTAACCCCACAAAATGTTGGTTATTGTTTTAAAAACTAACCATTGTCATTTAAGTTTCCATCTTTATATTTTCCTTGTTTTCGTTTTCATCACTAACACTTGATTCTTCTCCTCCATCTTCCTCTTCTTCCTGTTTTACTGATTTCTTATGTAGTTGAGCGTACTTTTCCAATTGTCTCCACATCTGTACTTCATGAGGAACTCTATTAAATATAGAAGTATCCACAGGTCCGTATAATATAGGTGCGTCCGGTTGTTTGTCCAAAGTGTCTTCCAGATAATCTTTAATAATCGAACTTGAAAACACCAGTTGTCTCAAGTATCTTGTTATAGGTTCAGTAGCACAAGTTAAAATGAAAAACTCCTCTCGATTAAGTTGAATTTTGTTATCATGTCTTGTTGTGTCTCTAAACCGCAGCTGATGATCACCAGGTTGTTTAATAATATCGATTTCCACATTTGAATCCAAAAGTCCTAATCTGTCGATTTCATAACACCGATTAAAACACTTTTGTCCGAACTGGAAGAGATTGGGTAAAATATTCGCAAAAATACTTCACTCAATATGTTTGGAGAAATATTATCTTCAATATCCCTTTTTCTCTTTTGTATAGTCTTTCTTCTTTTACCTTTTTCTTCAACATTATTACTGGCGTGAAGTTGTCCGCAAACGTTTTGTTCACCTCCTTCCTGGTGACCTTGAGGATCTAAAAACTCAGATATCTCCTTCTCAATATCTACCACATTTTCAGGTGTACCACTAGGAGAAGCCATATTGAATACGATGCTACCCATACAACAGTAGGCAACAAACTGATGAGGAGCGGCCTGTACGCTCTGCTTTTATACTCGCGGAATGAAACAAAACCGGTTTTTACAGTACATTCTTAACAATTCCAGTTAAAGGTGTGTATGTTACAATTTTATAATGTAGAATTAAACAGTATGCAGTTGTATTAGCCGGTATAGCCGCGTTGAATTCCATTTCTATTTTTATATCCACACTTGATGATTTTACTGATTCATTTTGTTTAGAACAATCAATTACAACTATTGGGTAGGCATCGAAATATTTTGAAGGTGATAATAAAGGTGTATTTGCTTTACCGTAATATGAACTTTGGAATCTTGCGTACATATCGTACAATATACTGTATTTCTTCTTAGTGAATGACACATTTAAATTGTCGTATGGAAAGAATTGTGAATTTAAATAAACTTTAATATTTTTCAAGTCACAATGATCAAATTGTCCTGCATGTTTAGTGATGTCGTCTCTTCTACCTGTTTGTAAACCAAATATAATATACCTGGCTCGTTCTACATAATTTGATGTTTTAACAGTCCAAGTGTGTCGATCCGTAGTAGGTAAACTGGGATGCTCATGGAATTCCCAACTTCTAAATGGAATAACAATATCACGATCGGCTTTTAATTTCCTTAAAAGTAGCATTCTATGCTCGTCAGCTAATTTAACATGTGGAACTCTCCATACAATTTTGTCTAATTTTAATTTCCATTCTAAAGTTGCATCAGTCGTATTATGTGCAGCTCTAATAATGTCTTTATCGTTAGAAGACCTCAACAAAACTAATTCTTGTTTAACGTTTAATATTATTTTCCTATAATCTTCAGCAAAACCAAGCAACAAACGTAATGGAATATGAAAATCAAAATATCCATCTGAATTTGGAGTGATCGTGTCAATTGTAGGTAATACCCATCCGGCAGGTTTAAGTAAATTGGTTTCATTGGGTATTATAGATGTTAGTCCTTTTAAAGTTGTTGCAATACCTACTTTTTTAGTGGAATCAACTGTTACACCTGATATTTCATATCTAATTTCATCAAATAGGAAAGCCATAGGATTATTTATAAATGGAACTGTTGTACCAGCAGTAGTACCGTCCTTTTTAGTAACTTTTCCTTCAATATACAAGTAACTTTCACATGGTAGTGTGTAAATGTCTTGATGTTGTATGGGAATACGAATTTCATCGTTATTGTTTAATTTCGATGAAGTGTAAGGGTTGTGGGTGTGATATTCTTTTTCCCATAGGGTTTCGTCGAATGTTGGACCCTGCGCTATATCCAGTATATCCATAATCGGTTAATTTTAATCCAACTCTCTCTAAGAAACGAATGTTCTCGCGTGTTAACTCCTCCACAGCTGAAGAGCTACTAATGCGGTTTCCCGTAGGTTGTTCGCTTTTAAATGTTAAACCCATGGTTTTAGCGAATTTCCCTATAGGAATACGCTATTACGGTAGTAGTCACGGTAAGACCTAAGCCCGGGACCATGATACTTTTTCGTTTTGAGGTCCCTAGAAGCCAAAAACACCGTTCGTTCAAATTGATATATATGTATATATATATATATATATATATATATATATATATATATATATATATCTATGTGTCCGTGAACACGATAACTTTTGAACGGAACCTCCGATTTTGATGAAATTTGGTCCAGGGGTGTAAGCCAGCGCCTACTAGGTTGAGTTCGCGAACCAGAATGATCGGACCATGGGAACGGGGTTTTATGGGGTTTCAAAGGGGTCAAAAATGGGTTTTTGGAATTTTTGGACCTTAATTTTTAAAATTCATCAATTTTAACTGAAACTATTTAAAAGAGCTTAAAAAAACAAACAATTTGGTATTTTGAATTTTTATCATAGCATAACTGGTTACGGGGAAAATCCAAAAATGTGTTTTCCATGTTATTCTTATGGGAAATCAAGAAAACCCTATACCTTGCTCATTTATTGACATAACTTAATCAAATTTGGTATGTACATTATCTAGATAGAGCTTAACTTATAATTGCTTACGAAACCCATATGGCGGCAAACCTACATACTCACCCCCATGGGGTTTATGGGGAAAATAAAAAATTGCCAGAGCTTGATACAATTTTGTGTTAACTTGGTTTGTGTTAACCAATTATTAATTAACTTAGATTTTCTAACAACACCCCATGGCAGCAAACCTACATACTCGATCTTATGGTGTTTTTATGGGGAAAGTAAATAATCTGAAATTCCATTGGAAATTCGCTGAGTACGCAGGTCTGCTGCGACGGGGGTATTTATATTAAAGTGTTGATTTTAAATGTAATCTAATCGTAATAGGCTCTTCTCTGAAGTCTACCAAGTTACCGTCTTGATCCAATACGCTCAACACGATGTCTGAAATGAAAGTGGTGTTCAACGGTAGATATACCAGGTTTTGTGGCTTTTCAACAATTTTAAATCCAGGTGGTACACTTGGGTAAAATGTATGTATAATATGGGTGTTAGCCCCATCCCTGTAAGCTCCTTGTATAATGTTACAAGTTATGTCTATACTATTGACTTTTAATATTGTTACTGTTTTCTTACCGGAATGTGTTAAATCTGGTTCTAAAACAGGCTCATCGTTGGAAAATCCTAATAAATCACCAATTGAGTTTGGTTGAGTAAAATCTATATAATATTTGGAAGTAATTTCAGCTTTCATCGTATTATTATTACCTTTTAATGTTATATTGTCTTTTCCCATTTTAGTTTGCAAAAATTCATTTATATGATCAATTTCATAAGAACCTGTGGGTAACCTGCACTCTTGTAAGTCTGTAAATTTCCCACTGGCATCTTTTCCCTTATAATAATGCAATACGTTATTTTTACCTTCCGTAACAATGGGAATAGAGTTGTAAGTTGTAAAGTCCAATAGTGCCGCCTCCCAAAACCTTCCTTTTTGCAAGCGTAACGCTGGAAAAAGGATACTTCGTAAAGTGGACGATTTTCCTGTTAATGATACCGTATAGGAAGACATCTCAATAGTGACTGATACTTTTAGCTAGAAATTCCAAACATAAATGGCCGCATATTGAAGTATTATCAGGTTGTTCTCTTTTATAGTTATAATATATGTTTTTAGCAGATTTAAAGTAATTTTGAAGTTCTTTTGGTGGTGGCAAATTACCGAAACTATCAAAATAATATACATTGTTATTTAGTTTCTTATAACAAACCCAATGGGTGCCAGGCCCTTCAGTATTATCCAAATTTACAATTCCAGTCTCATTTTGCCACATTTTCTTTGGTAAACTGTCTTTCATAAACACACCGCGGAAAAATGGTATTTTTAAACAGGAAATATATTTAAATAATTCAATATTGGTTAATGCTTTATGTGGTATGACCAATTGATTTCTTTCATTTAATATGCACGATAAGGTCTTAGGTAAAGACCTGCCCCGTTTTTTACCATTGACCACACGGTGGGCTTCTTCCTGCCTTTTCTGCTAGATCGTCGTCTTCTTATATTTCCTCCATGTTTTCTTGTGGTTGACTTCCTTTTTACCCTTCTTCTCCTCCTTTTTCCACCTCCTACTTCTGTTTTAGCCTTCATACCTGCTGTTACTGCTAAAGCTGCTGCTTTTTCTGCTATGCTAGCGTCACTTGATTTTACTCGTTGCCAAGCTATGTCCGCAAGCTTTCTGTCTGCTATCGATCTATTTTTTGAATCGGCAAACGTGGAATATGCGATATCGTGTTCTTTACAAGCCTGATCTAACTTGTTTATGCCTGGATCACCTCTTTCCAGTCGTTTTTTCAATTTAGTTCCTGGTCCGCAATACTGATAACCTCCCGGTATATGAAATTCGTATGGTAAAGCGTCTATTGCTCTATTTACGATAGATCCTACTGGAATACGATTTAAAGCTTTACTTAACAGAGAAACCGCTGTGGACGTAATACCGCCTCCTTTCCTTACAGTGTCTCGATATGGACTGATGTACTGGAATGTCATTATTGTCCTTTTATAACCGCAATGTACAACTTATGTGTTAACTCTATGACGAGTTGGACATAAATGAAGTAGTTTATTGTGTTGTTATATTAAATATCAATATCACCCCAATCTGATGATCTAAACTTTTGCGTATTAGGGTTAATAAAGTATTTATTAAAATTTTCCTTTTTAATCCAATTACCTCTCTCGGATTCAGACACCCAATTACCCCAACGTGTACGGGTTGCAATAATATTGAACATATCAAATAATGCATTTCCTAAAACTTTAATAAGAAAATTAACAGTAACAGCATTATCCACATGTTGAGGGTCTTTAAGTTCTGTAATACGTTTATTATTACAAGTATATACTTTATGGTCCTTTAATGAAGTTGTTATACCCTGTCCTACAGTTGCAGCATCATTTGGATCACTTCCTTGTTTTAAATTACCTATTTTCTTATCATCTGCATTAAAAATATCACCAGTTGGTTTATCTAATATCAAAGATTGACTAACTACAACACAATCGAAATCGTTGATACCAGGAGATACGTTACGTATTTTTTTAAACCTACATATGTAAGGTTCATCATTATATGGATTAGAACATATAGTTTGTGCTACAACTGGAACATCAAAGAATTCTGTACCCATACCTATATTTGATTATTTCTTTCCTTTACCATCCCAAGCATTATTCTTTTCTTCAAGTAATGTAAACTTTTCATTTCCCTGCACAAATACATCCCCTTTCCGCGATACTACTTGGTCTTGTTTTACAAATCCAGATGTTTCTTGTTTTAAGGTTTCCATCATTTGACCCACTGTTGCACCATCTGATGGCGCCGAACCATCTTTAACATTTGCTAAACAATTATTAAAACAATCTATAACCCCTACATCACGTATGATACAATGATCTTTAATATATTTTAGATTTACAGCATCGTTTTCAGTTTTTGGATAACCTTTATCATTAATAACAAATTTATAAAAAGAAAATCCATCTTTTGTCTTTTCAGGTATCAAGGAATGTAAATAGCGTCTATTTACGCTGTCTTTTGCATCTTTAGGGTCATCTACGTTGGATATACGTTTATTGTTGGCACTATACGTTTTCCCATTGAATTTTAACGTATTTTTTAATTCAGATGATAAATAACCTTTGTTTATCGCATCACCGTTTTGATTTGGTTTACCAACGTTGATAATTCTATGATCTTCTGCGTCATATGTGTTATTTTGTAGTCTTAATGTTGGCGATATCTTTTCCTTTAACATTTTTAAATTTATTGCATCGTTTTCATCTGAAGGATCTTTTATGTTTTTTAACCTTTTATTACTCATATCATAATCTCCATCAGGTGTTTGTGGTAAACCAGCACTTCTTTTTAAACTATTCGCATAATATAACCCATCCGAGGAGTAACGTCCGAACTTGTCGACACTCATGGTGCAACTGAATAGTACTCTAAGGAGTAACGCATTTTTATGAGATTACCCCACGGTTTCGGAGTTCATCCACTAAAGCCACCCATTCGTTTTCCAATCCAGTATGACCCGCTTCTTTAGCCTCATGTATTAGTTTCATTCTATCAACCAATTTATTGATATTATTGTAATAAATCACATTTGTGTTATATAGTTTTTTCATTAAACCTGTACCTGTAACAGACTTGTTTCTTTTTCTTGGTTCTGGAGCACTTATATCCAAAGTGGATGACACAAACCTTCGTTTTACAGGTTTTCTTGGTATTATTGGCATTGGTTGTCTTCTCGTTGTTGGTATTAACTTGGATACAAATTCTCTATATTTTAAAGACTTTGATCTAAAAACAGGTTGGTCAGCTGAATACTTCCTCCTGTATGCATTAGTTTGTTCCAAAATCTTTTTATATGCTTCCATGTCTTTTTCTTTAACTAACAATTCTAAAGGCTTATTTTCAAATAATAATTCAAATAATCCCCTTGTGCTCTTATATCTTTGATCACCAACAATAATATTATCATGTTCATCAATGTTTACCGGGCTATTACCAACCATTAAACCGTCTTCTGTTAATCTTACTCCATAACTATGGTAGTTTTTATTAGGATTTGTTCCAGCTAACATTTTTATCATGTATTTCCTTCCTAAAGGTCCTTTGTTATGAATGTTTTCACCCAACAAGCTTATGTTTGACGGACCTTCCCTTGCTTCTTCTTCTTTTTCCTCTTCACTAGCAGTTGATACAACTTCATGTCCTCTTTTGGCTTTTACTTCATATAATTCTCTTATTCCACTATAGTCTGGTGATTCTAGCTCTCTTTCGGGTTCTCCACCGGTAAAACCACTATATGTAGAGGATTCCGGGTCTTCATCACTAAAATCTTCTGATTTTACATTTTCTCTTTCAAACTTCGTAATAGGTGCAATCGCATCTCCTTCCAATACAGGTTTAGCAAATTTTTTGTTTAATTGTTTCAAGGGTTCAGTAATAGGTTTAAAAGTAGATTCAAGGAATTTCTCCCTCTCGCTAATACCTAGTTTTAATGCTCTGTTTTTAGCCCGAATAGAATCACTAAGTGATTTTATTTCTTTTACTAATTTTTCTTGGTTAACCATGTTTGTAGCAAGACGTGTTGTACAACAATGAATGTTTTATACCACGTTCAATGTATTAATATAAATTTATCAAATCCTATCCTGTATCGACCATTGTTTAGCGGTTGTTCCTTCATAATTGTTAGGAACCCATACTTTTCAGCCCAAGCCTTTCCACACAACTCTTTAAATCGTTCAAATGTCATATCCGCATTTACATGATCAAATTATATGTTTTAGGTTGGTTTCGTCCTGTTTAAATACAATTAACATGTTTGCATTGTCTCTAATGAGTTGTTTAGGTATTTTGCTGTAAGTTTGGCCAATATAAATGCTATCTATGTTGTTATGTCGACCCATAGCGAAGTAATTCCTTATTGTGTTTTGGTTTTCACAAGATACATCGTCAAATATGAACACAGAGAATGGTTTAGCTTCTTGTGGTTGCATGACACTCTCGCTTGCATTAAATTTTAAGTATTTAACTTCAGGCACATTATTCAGTATTTTTTCCAATAATTGATACTTTGGTTGTTGTAGTGATTTTGAAAATACATATAAATTATTAAAACGTAATCCTTTAGGGTTTGTAATCAAATTGAATACTACATTAGTTTTTCCACAGTTGGAAGGTCCGGTAACCAGACAGCGCACGGTGTTTGGTAACAAATTGCCATGTTTCCCACTATTGAATTCTGAATTATCCACTGTGAGTTCATCTATATTATTAATAGTAAAACTCTCCTTTTGTGGTATTATCTCCATCCTTTGTAATGGTTCAACCTAAAATGATTCTCTATCGTTATATCAAATCCTTTTTAGGTATCCAAGAATCTTCCGTCTTATTAAATCCTAACCATCGTACTTTAACCTTATCTTTTTTCCGTTGCAACACCTTTTCAACTAAATATACATCGCCTACTGTTGATTTTAACATTTCATGTCCATAAAACCCTCCTTCAAGCAATTGTCCTTTATTATCTTTTAAAATATATGTCTCAGGTACTGTAGGTTGTACTTTGAATACAGTAAAAACCTCATTGGTCCAATTTGGCAGATATCTTTTACTGAATACACCTTTATATTTACTTATTCGCACTTTATCACCCACATTAAATTTTTTAGGCTTTACTTTTTCAACTTTTGGTTTAGTATTCATTTTTATACGTTTTAATACAACACCACCTAAAAAACAAAGCCGGAGTGCTGACAATTTTGTTTGCCTTTTAGCGTCAGCTGATAACGAAAACAAATACATTTTTCTCCTTAACCAACCTTGCAACAGCTAACCTATATTGTCTACTCTTTTTAATTATTATACACGGACTTGTTTTTTTCCAAAGTTCATCTTATAAAATTGGAGATTGAATTCAACCTTCAAACACTAGTTACGTTTTTATGTTTCAAAACTTAAAAATCTAGCCTACCTATATGAGTAATTTATTTATTCATAGTGAAAATATTTAACCACATAAATAACTAGTGTAATTAAAACTTATATATATTATTAATTGAAAATGTTTGATAATATATTTTATTACTTATTTAAATAATTAGTTAACCTTTCCATGGTCTGTAATGTTTATGGAAATAGGCTAAATAATAAATTGAAAAAATACCATTTATTTACATATTTACAAAAACTATGACTAAGAAAACTTTAGGATTCATGTGTGAGGTCTAGTTGAGAGTGTCCAGTTTTCTCTTTTTACCTCCCTTCTTTAAAGAGTTATTTGTTTTCCCACAGTAATTTTTTAAAAGCGTGTTAACAACTGAAGTCAAAATTGTTTTAACCACAAAATCGTCACTGTGTTGACCACATTTTAAATTACTCAGTAGAGGTTTGTTGTTGTCCTCTAAATATTTGCAAAAAAATTTTACAAGGAACTGTCTCTTCATTAAAATGTCAAGGAAGACTTCTTCGTGTTTTTCAATTATTTTGATAAATAAAATGTATGCAATTAGTACTATTTTAATAACTGACTCACAAGGAAATAGTAAGCCTCCACGGTTAAAACTTTTTATCAATCAGTAGTGGTCCTCAACTACTAGTTCTTGTGGTAGAACCATGTTGTTTTTACACTGTTCGCATTTTTGGTGCTTTATTGCAAGGTAACAACAGTATCCCGCGAGGTATGTTATGACTGGCAGTTCTTTGATAACAGTGTCGATGTCATGTTCATCAACTGTTAACACTGGCAGGGAAGCAATTTCATGATCGAAGTTGGGGATGTTCTTGTCAAGTAACACTTCACTCTCTGAAAATGAAGTGATGTTTATTGTACCGTGGCACTTAGATCTAAGGCTAAGAAGAGATTGGATTCGAAGTTTTTTCTCTACTTCATACAGCTGCCTTGTGGAAATATTGTACTGCCCTCCAGCCACTTGTCGGTACTTTCCGAATCGGTCTTCAAGAGGGTCTGTTTGAAACTTCCCGATTAGAACATATTTCAGACCCAATTCTTGAAAAGAGTACTTCAAGAGTTCTAAAATGCCATAAGTTGTATGCTTTATTGCTAAATGTGTTTGTGGCGTAAGACTTAATGGAAAGGTTTTGGGATCCCAGACATCAAGCCAATCAAGAAATTGTTCAAGGAATTCCACTTTAGGGTCTTGAATACTTTTTGAGCAAATCGGCTCTTGAAAAACATCTTTTAGTCTTTGCCCTTTTAGAGGTGATTTGACGTTCACTATACTCCACCACTTAATTATTATATGAATGAAATCTGCAGTTTCCAAAGCCCCGTCAATTTCATTTTCATAAATCTTTAATGCTTCAGCAGTTGTACGATTAAATACCTGAAGGGCTAGTTTAACATTTTGCCGTTCCAAATTATTTGGGAAAAGGGACTTCAAATACAACGTGTACCCATATTTTAGTATTTTATCTTGTTCAAGTTGATGAAGGGTCTTTAGGTTTTTAAACTGCGCCAACTTTACAATTTGTGTAGGATTGTCAAAGTCTGGAAAACATAAAATCTGGTCTTTTCCTGAATTCAGCCAGTTATTTCGAATGCACTTCAGAACGTGGACGGAATCAAATAAATAAAACAGAGGTCTATTGTGATCAGATGGGTGGGGGAATACAATACTCAATTGCTTTTTGGGAGAGAACTGACTCATAGCTTTTGAATTAACCGAATTATTGTCACTAATCACACAAATAATTCTGTAACCAATTTCTTCAGCGCCAAGATTGTGGTTTTCAAAAATGTAAAAAGTGTATGATGGTGTATATTACAACAAGGAGAGATATGGACCACTTCTTTAAAACTTGATTTCATTGCTGAAATCATGAAGACGTAGGCTGCGTTAGCCAACGTGCTGTTGTTACAGGCGGTCCCTACAATGTTTCCCCCTTTATAATCCAGACACGGCTGTATGTGGATTTCATCCATCAGAAGAATCATGTGTTTCTCATCTTCCCTGAGATACTTGTATATGGTTTTCGCGTAAGCACAAAACGCATTTTTCCCTCTAAAGTTGGATCTGTTAACAGCCTGTTACATATTTCTTTTAGGGTCTTCGGATGAGGTAAAATCAAATACCCAGAATTTCTCAAGTACTTGTAAGCGTGTGGACTTATCGTGTGAATTATAGAAGCTAATACTATTGTACTTGGCTTATACCTATATCTTTCCTTCTTACAAAGCTTCAATTTGAGCTGTTCAACAATAAATTCTAAATCCTTATCTTCTTCACAATCAAGAACAACTTTTAACAAATCTGATACGTGATCTATGACCACGCTTTTTGCCTGCTCATGACTTTTCCTACAGTCAAAGATGTTCGTTTTATTTTCTAAAACATCAACTAAACCCATAATGTCACTTAGGCCTAAACATTTCAGCTTGAATGGGGTACAAGTCTCATTATTTAACTTAGCAACTATGTCAAAGCCTAGATAAAAAGCAAGAATTTGTAGGTTGTCATCAATCGTAATGGAATATGTTATTACAGGACCTGGGTTGAATTCAATTTTGAATATTAATATCTTTTCTGAAGAAAATGTTTTGTGCCATCCTGATGGTAATGTTAATTCGTTAATTTGGGTCCATAATTCTGTGTAGTCCCTTACATATCCTTGGTGAGTTGAATCTGATGTAATTGGGTTATGTTCTGCTTCTTCATTTGAACACCGAGGTTGATTGAAATCTTGCAAAGTACCATCACCACCATTGAAACTGCTTACATTTTCAAGAAGTCGGCATGGAAATGCACCTGGTTTTAATTTTAGGCGCTGTAAAGGTTTTTTTACAGGAGTGTTATCTGGTGTGAAACGTACAGTTTCACGAATGACGTCGTCTTCAGGAAAATGTCTTTCACACACAAATACGTTTTGAATGTTATGTCTTCAACATTGGAAATCGCTTGCAACCACTTTGTTTGCAACGACGGGATCCTGCGGTATTTTAAACAGACCAACATGGATTTCTTTTTTCGGATTCTCTCTGCAATTTTTAAAAACACATCTGTTCGGCATTGCCGTAAAATGCACAAGTAAAATAGACACAGTTACACTGAAAAATAAAATCAAAACATTAAAAATCAACATCAATAACAACAACTTGTTTTAACTAACCATAATTCAATAAATTGTGATAAAATACAGGTGAATATACGTAAACTTCCGTATTTAAAAACTACATTACCCTAGTTAAATTAGAACCAAGTAACTAAAGAGCAAAAAGTAAATATAAACAAAAACAAATGATTGTTTTGACATTGCCTTTTAGGTGACGTCACAAGGCATTTGACGTCAGAGCGCTCCGGCTTTGTTTTATTAGCAGGTGTGTTTAATACCAGTTTTTCATTTTTGCTAGTCACCTGGTTTGGTTTCATCCCAATAGTTCTATGAAACTTGTTATTATAATCGTTTATAAGTTTCGGTAAAATATCAATCCATATGTGCGATCCTCTGTTGGAAAACATTTTATACATTGCACTTTTTAAGGTTCTGTTGAATCTTTCAATTATTGAGGCTTTTACCTCTGAATTGGTTGAATAATGGTTTATATTGTGTTTTTTCATTAAATTTGCAAATTCCTTATTAAAATATTCTTTTCATCATCTGTTTGTAAATGTTTAATAGTATGTTTGTCTCTTTGTATAGCTATTTCCATTGCTTTTGTAACACTTTTGCCACTTTTATCTTTTAGCGGTAAAGCATCTGCCATTTTTTAAAAACAGTTAATAACAGTCAATATGTATTTATATCCTTTATTTTGTTTGCTATAAGGAATCATTTCGATTAAATCTGCTTGATATAAATCATTAATTCCTTTTATCACCGTATTTCTTCGTGGAAACTTTCTTCTTGCAGGTTTATGAAGTTTGTTGACAATTTGTTGCTTCAAGTCCTTCATATTGCAGGTTTCAATGTTTGTTGTGTCACATGTATAATCACAATGAATGTTGTTTTAAATATTCACATCATTTATATGGGTCAAGGTCATCCAAACTTGTGTAAAAAAATGGGGAACACGGCGTTGGACTTGCCGTGTTCCCCATTTTTTTACGGAAGGAGAAAGGAATAAGGTCGAAGTTGTAGAAGGACGAAGAATAGGTTACTAGTTCATAGGGTTTAGGGAGTAATGGCGAAAGGAAGAGTGTGGATTTTGTCGGGCATAATGTGTCTTTTATCATCCCGAGCTGACAGTGCTTTTTTAATTTCGGTAACACTGTAGACTTGATGTTTGAAGCTTCGGATATTGTTAAATGTTGCTGAGATGGTAGTATCTTCAAATAAACAAGTCTTGTAGTGGTCGAATGTCACATGTTTTTTCAAATAAGATGTCTTCACTCCTTTTGCTTCTTGACTGTCGGTGTGTTGTTCTCGTTGTACATCTTAAATGAATACAATTTTGCCATCAGTGCCACTAGTTCTTCTAAAGGCATTCCATTTGCTTCATCTTTAAATTTTCCAATTACTTTTTTATATTTTTCATTATAATTTGGATGGTTCTTCGGATAGTCAGAAAAGTCGAAATCTTCTTTGTATGGAAAAGTCCTTAGGTCTTCATACATGTCCAAAGTCTTTATCCAGTAGATAAATGCGTCAGTATCCATGTATGCGACTCCAATGTTTTCCCTTCCGTAGTGTTTAACCATTTTGTTATAATGGAAATCATACATCAGGGTTTTACTTATGTCCAAAATCGACATACCGATGTATAACGGACGATCCATGACTATTGTTGTTTTCTTCATACTTACAGCAACTAGATTTTCGTTTATAATCATGGATGTTCCGAAATTTGGTTTTTGCACCAACTTTTTCAATTTCCTAGGATCACTCACTAATTTTACATTTTGTGTTTCTTTTGTTCTCCAAGGTCTTCCCAAAGATGGCGTTGTTCATTAATTTGTAGAAGTCCTTTTCAAATGCTGTTGTCGCTGCAGCTCTTCCTGTAGTGTTGGAATCAATATATGGTTTCAACCAACAAGACTGGGTGAATTCAATTGCTCTATGGATTCTCACTATACGTAGACCCAATTCAATAGCCTGTTGAACTACCCAGTAGTGAGCCACATACCGATCTTTATTCTCCAAGGTCATCATCAATTTTGGCCATCTTCCTGTCGGTGAAACTTCAGTCTTGGCTAGGAGAGGCAAGTCGTAGTGGTGGTCATGAAGGTGCTCCGGATATTTGAAATCACAGTCCAAAATATAGCCTTTTGGACCATTCTTTGGAATCTGTGAGATGTCACCGATGGTGCCGGGTCGATCCATTTGAAGTCAGCATAGGGAAGCGGATTTGACATTGCCCAACCATAAAGGTTGTTTGCGTCAAAGTAGCCAAGGTAGACCGATGGTTGTTGCTCGTCGAAGCCGGGGATGTACTTGTTGTTGGCTTTAACATGACGTGTTACAGCTTGTGTCAAACCGCCCCGTACACCAGATTCCATCATGAGCACCATATCTATATCTGTTAGAAGTTCCAATCGACAGTTGGTTGACTTTAGCATAGCTTGCCATGCTAATCCTGGAGATGTGTACGAGTGTAGAGGGTCCAGTCCATAGGCGGAGAAGCAGGTGTTTCTGAATTCTTCCATCACATCGCACAGCAGAGTTACGTCCAGTTTTATATAAAAGTCAGAATATTCCCCTAAAGTTTGAATGTTTAGTTGGTTCCAAACATTACAAGCATGATTGTAGTCTTCAACGGAGATTTCACTTTCGTTTAATTTGCTGTAGAAGGCTTCAATCGGTGGTGGACTGGTTTCTTCAAATTTTTCTGCAGAAGTTATGTAATCGTAGGGGAACACTCCTTTACGTAATACTAAGTCCAATTTATCTTCAGGTACAATCTTGCTGGTTTCTTTTAGGTCTTCTCTTCGTAGATTCTCAGACAATCTGCTCAAACTAGATGCCATAAATCTATAAGAGTCTACAAAGCGAAGTTTAATTTTACCTACTGTTTTTGAAAAACTGATGTACTTTTCCAATGTTGTAGTAAGAACATCAATTTTACCATCATCTCTTCCTAACTCTGGAATAATGAAGTGGGAGTCGCAGCGCTAAGATTGTGTAACACGACAGGGATAAAGTAAGGCAGTTTGTAATTTATATTGCATGAATTACAAGCAGCTCCTCTGTATAAACCTGTCAGGTGATCGTGATCTCTTACTTTTGGATTTTCTTCACTGAAGCTCTTCTCGCATAGATAACATCTTGATGCCAGATTATATTCTTCTTGTAGATTCTCATTCAAAGGTTCCATAGGTACGACATTACCATACAAGCGTTGTACCTTTTCAGCAATGTCATACAACTGGTCTACGAAATACTTAGCGGCTTCTTCACCACGGTAGAGTATTGGAGTGGATGTTAAACCATAGTCTTGCAATTGGTTTTCAGACAAGGTTGATTTCACTAGTAGACAAAAACTGTTGGGTTGATGCAACTGATATTTTGTTCTTCTAGTCACTTCACCGTCCGGCAGCTCCTGTGGTACTAACGTAGATTCAAAATCTGCGTAGATGACTACTGGAATCCGATATTGGTGAACTGTCTTGTTAAATTGGATAAACGCTCGAGATGGTGGTGGCAGACTAATCTTTACTTCATAATTTTCGTTACAAAGTCTTTTGTGTTTAATCAACCATTCTGATCCTCCACGTCTTAGTTCTTTATATGTGAAGCAGAAACATCTTTTACACACTGTTAACCTACTTTTATGTTTTGATAACTGATTCCATACCAAGGCTACAAAGTCCTTTATCCATACATAATGGGAAATTTCACCCTTCGTTATCAATAGCAAATCCGTGTGGTTTCTTTGCTCATCTTTTACTACCCGCAAAGGATAAACGTTGTTCGAATCATCCAGACCAAAAACATTGACTGAAACGCCAGGATTTTTCTTTTCAATTTGTCAATGTCTTTCAAGGTAACTGGGTAGGTGAGACCTTGAAAGTTGTAGCGATGTTCATTCTCGTAATATTCTCTACCAACTCTACAAGGATGATCTTTAACATATTTGGTTATCATTGCATATTTAAAACATTCATTACCTTCATTTTGCACATTCCTACACGAGTTGGTGTTTTGGATTTTATTTGGTAGAGGGATAAAACTACTACCCTTAAACCATATCCATGCTTATGAACCCTTACATCCATACCTTCAATTGATGACAAAGTCCATCCAGATCCTCTTCCTTCATGTTCTTGAAGTTTGGTTATAAGTTCCTCCAAGCATTCTTCAATAATATCATCGATGTTGGAGGTGAAGGTAAGGGTTCGGTTTTTGGTAATGAACGCTCTTAATGCTGTTTCACCATCAGTATTGTTAAACATAGCCTCTAACACCATTCCAAATTTAATAAAATTTAATATTTGTAGTTCTTCCCTCAAGGTTCCACCAACAAGTTCCTTAGCCTGGGTTATAAATGTTTCCAGTTCCAATTGAACATTATTAATTTTGAAATGTGTTACAACTCGTCCTGGCAAGGCCGTGGTGCGCAGTTGTTTCACATCTTCCAGTTCTTCTTCAGTGCCCTCTTCTTCAGTGTCTTCTTCTTGCATATAATTTTCTTCTTCAAAAGGTATTCTAGCAGTAGATGGCCCCGCACCGGCAAATTGGATCACACTAGGTCTTCTTCTTTGCATTTGCTGTAGATAGCTGTCCCAGTAGTCCGTCTGCTTCTGGTGCTCTTCCAAAACCGGTCAATTGAGTCTAAGTCTATTTCATCCATGGTAATATCTTCTTTTCTATCTTCGTCTTCATGTAATTCTCTGTGTAGGGTGAAAAGATCTTCGTCTTGAAAGATTTCTCACAAATGTCGCAAAGAGCCATTTCAAACAGTTTGGCTTTGAATGCACACTCTGTGAATGTCCACGCAATAATGAGCAGCGCGCTCGTTGGGACCCTTTATATCCGAGGCAGATAGGTGGGGAAAGTGACGTCATATAGAAACAGGTTATCACTCATGTGCTAAATTTAGCCTTTACACAACCGTTTGTAATACATTTATTAGTAGGCTTGATAAATTGATGATATTTGGTCTAGATTCAATAATTTGTACAAGTTTTTTCAAAGACGTCTGTTTGAGCAAGTTTATGTAGGTCAAGGTCATTTGGAATTATTATTTTGAGCGGTTGATAGAGCACTAAGCAGCATCATTTACTACAAAGTGCTCTATCCCCCGCTCACATTCTTTTTTTAACTTTTGTTTAAACTTTTTACAAAGGTGAAACATCACCATCAGAGTCGGAATCATCTTCATCACGGAATAGGCAGCGATGACAATACATAATTCTTCTGGCAACTAACATCCTATCCATTGGACGATGAGGAGTGTCTTGTTCTTCTTCTTCAATTTCCAATTGGAATTCCATTTCCGACTCAGATGATGACTCTAATGTTTCGTAGGCGTGCAAGTCCACTTCATTGTCCGTTGAACCAGCTTCGTCAGAGTCCGTTTCAATATCCATTATTTCTTCCTCCTCCTCTTCCTGATCAACCGCAGGTAGTTGGTCCTCTGCTTCTATAACTTCTACAGGTATTACCTCCAGAATTGAAAGAATTCTGTCGCGATGGAACACGGTGTTGTCAAGTGGAGCCATGGTATGAAAGTGGTGTATCTATCCAATTGGTTTGCCCTTTTTATACCCCCACCAACTATACAATTTATGTGGGTCAAGGTCACGTAAAGATACCCTTTGAGCGGGGGATAGACCACTAAGCAGCATGCTAGTCCATTGCCGCAAAGTGATCTATCCCCCGCTCTGTTCTACAAAACCTCAATCAAGTCCACGTTCGAGTCCTGTTTAACACATTTTATTCTAATTCCATATCCAATTTAAAAATTTCAATTTCACAAGGTTTACATTCCTGATGTATCAAACACTCCAGCTCCCTAAACATATCGTCCAGTTCGTCCAAATTATGATGTCCTACTTTTAACACATGGAGGTGGTTCATGCTTTGCATTGTAGCATGACCATCTACAAACAAGTTTCTTTTCCACGCTAACATAAATTCGCAGTTTTCTTGGAAATCCTTCTCACCAAACACTCATACATAGCCGTCAACATGTCTCTACAGTTTTCATAATGCACCATCACAGTATACCTGTCCAAGTTAGCACCAAGAAGAGATCCACTCATTTTTTCTAGCGTTCTACTGGAAAGTCCAAAGCAGAATGAAGTCGAGATGTACAGACCCCCTCTTTTATACCAGTTAACCGGTTGTCCTTGCTTTAAAGTGGGTCAAGGTCATCCAATGCTACCCTTTGAGCGGGGGATAGACCACTAAGCAGCATGTTAGTCCATTGCCGCAATGTAGTCTATCCCCCGCTCTGTATTCCACACACACACACACACACACACACACACACACACACACACACACACACACACACACACACACACACACACACACACACACACACACACACACACACACACACACACACACACACATGTCTCTGTTCAAGTCCTCTATTACATACCCAATATATATTCAGTTCCTTCATCATCACTATCACTCATCACTGCTTCCACAAACTCCACCGGATTAAAGTTAAATTGTTTCAATTGTTCTTTTAAGTTTTCAATTTGTTGGTCCTTTACTTCTAAAACACTGTGAAGGTGTGATATGTAGTCCGCTGCCTCGTTGATGCTTGCTACTCTGGGATCGCCTAACTTCAAGCTGGGAACTACACCCTGCAGCCTGAAGTACGCCATACGCCTTTCTTGCTCCTGCCGTTGACCAGGACTGAGCAAGCCTTGCCCGTCTTGGCTCACCTCCAGCAAGGTCCGTAGCATCGGAGCTTTGCAAGCGTTTGCCCGAGCAACAGTTATGCTATGGAATGGTCTAGCAGGTCCACGAGTAGCAGGCAGGACGTTGGCAGCACGCCTTCTTGAAGAAGAAGCCCGAGAAGTTTTGCAGTTGGAAGCCATGTTGAAGTGCGGTATTCAGCTAAGCGATACAAAGCAGAATAACCAAACTGCACATCAATACCCGTATATATACACTTATCAGTGGTGGGGGTACTAGCTAACCTTGGTAAAGTGGGTCAAGGCCATCCAAAAACATTACCAGAACGGGGGATAGATCACTAAGTGGCATGTTAGTCCATTGCCACAGAGTGATCTATCCCCCGCTCTGTATTCCGCATTCACGCACACATTCATACAAACACACGCAAGTCCCAGTCCGAGTCTTTACCCACACACCTATCCACTCTCATCCTCACTATCATCACTATCATCTAACAATCTGTCACACTTCATAATTAGTTTTTCCCATTCTTTCCGGATCAAAAGTATTTCACTGTGTGCACTCTCCAACAACCTGTTCTTTTCCTCTATCATTACGTTACAACTTTTAATATATCTTATAGCAGCTCTAACAGTGTCTTCCTGTGAAGATGCACCAACCACTACACCTGGCACGACCTGCTGGAGCTCTTCATACAAGTTCGATTCTCTTCTGGAGGCTCCACTGCTGCACAACTCCGTCTTGCTCGGAGTGAATCCGAAGAACCGGACGCGACTCCTTGACAGGCGGTCCCGCCGGATCGGTCCAGAGCTCGAGCCGGAGTTGGAGGCGGTCGGGGCAGAGGTAGAGGCTGGAACGTTCATGGCAGACATGGAAGTGTTCGGCTTAACGGTGTAAAGCAGAATGAGAGGACGGTTGATCACCACTCCTATATATACCTATTTGTGGTGGTAGGGGGCGGGGTGGGGGAGGGGGTGGGGTGTGGTGGGAGGGGGGTTGTATAGCTTAAGGACTTCCATTGAATTTCCCTTAGTCTTCGCGGTCATCGGTTTTACATACCTTTAGCACTCCCATCATTTTGGTTTCTTCAATAACTTTACACACCTCAAAAGCCCAAGCAAACAGCTCATTTATGTTCTTATAATTAATTTTTTTGTCCAGTATTCATACTTATGAGTTTTGGTTGTTTATAATACATAAATAAATAAAATGTAGACCCATCTCGTCTTATACAACACTCAACTTCCATTCTATGCCGGTTTAGCACTTCCCAAGCATTGTGTTGATCTATCAAGAAGTCACCACCTTTGTAATTGTACCGTGACATGTTTATTACAAAGCAGAGGAACAGACTGAAGCAAATGAACGGCTCATACAAGCTTAGTAAGAGCGTTAGAGTGGGGGTATCACGTGATACACAACATTAGTTGTAAGGTTAGCACTTTATTTTAAACAGTACTTTATATGGGTCAAGGTCGTTGAAACTTTGAAAAATTTTTACCTCCAAACACTTGTAGCAAGCTACAAGTGTTTGGAGGTAGGTTTTAATTTGTTAAAGATTTTTGTAACTTAGTCTTCACCCTCAAGGACACGGTTTGAGATTGTCCCAGTGACTTTACATCACCGCCAGGTTAAAGTATTATACAAGTCAAGTATTTTTTTTTTATTAGTTGACTTGTATAATACCCCTCTCCCTTACTTTAAGAGGGTTAGGACTAAATTTGGAAAAAATAATTTGGAAGAAGAATTTTTGTTTTTTAAATATCGTCCAACACAACCTAACAATTAGAACAATTTAGAATTTCTTTTGGTAGGCCTACATCCTAATCCATTTCCCACACAGATTGGCATCCTTCCCTTCGTATTAGATAGCCTTTTTTATGGATGAAAAATTGTCTTTGTACCATCCGAACGGGTACTTTCATTGTATGAAGGCTGCCATCACCTTTTACAATGATTTCTACTTTGGCATCAAAAGCTCCATAAGTTTGAACAATAAAATAATATTTTTCATCCACTTTAAGTCTTCTAATATCAAGCGGTTGCGGACTGTGGGGATGTCTGGGTTGGGATGTTTTAGACCTAATGTTGTTAAGACTGTAGGGTCTTACTCTCGGAAGATTGATATTTTTGTTCAAGTGCGTTTGGCAACGGTCTTTATCTAAAACAGCAAACTTCTGACAGCACAGAACCCCAAAGTCTTTTGACATCCACACGTAATCGCATTTATTACCCTTGCCAGCAGGGACTTTAACACGCTTACGTTTTTGTGTTGGACGCTTTACTGGAGTGTTTTGGAGCTTGTCAGGTTTAGGCTGGCTAGAAGGAATGGGGGTGGGAGGTGAAGGTTTAAGTAGGTCAAAAGGTAGGCTGCAGACAATTTTGGGTGGGGTAGGTGTTCACCTACCTAACCCGCATCATCCGTTCGGGTTAGGTCGATCGTGGGGAGTTCGGGGGAGAAGATTGATTTACGGGGTGGTTTGGTTGGTGTAGGTGGCATGGGGGATATGGGTGAGGGACATTGGGATTTGGTGTAGGATAGGATTTTCTTCGTGCGACTGTAGGGGGTTATCCTTGACCTTGACGCCTCTTCGAACACCGCAGACTCCGATCCTGAGTCTGATAGCAGTGAGAGTGCTGGAGAAGCTATCAGGACTCGTCCGCTGGGGTTTTTTGACGATGCCGCAGGTGCGCCAGCATCTTCCAATGCTGCAGGTGCGCCAACCTCTTCCAATGCTGCAGGTGCGCCAACCTCTTCCAATGTTGGTGGCAATGGTGACAGGCTGGGCATCGAGGCAGGCTGCGGTGGCGGCGGTGGCGGCGGTGGCATCGTCAGGAAGCTCAGAATCTGTGATGTCATGAGATATTCTAGGATCGGAGCGGAGGACGATGAGGGCTGAGACGTGTTGGCCGAGGTAGATGATGCTGGTGGGTAATTCTTGAGCTTAAGACCCATCTTGATGAAGCAAATAAAGAGTAAATATGAAAAGAGTAGATGTTAAGAAAGAAGTAAAGTGGTTATAAAAATCTCGAGAGTAAGGGGGTACCTGTCCGTATGGCAGCTTGGACCGGAATGAGAAGTGCGTGCAGCCCGGCCGCCTTATATCCCCACCGGGGCTGCCACGCCCAGGATATCAGGGGTGGGGGTGGAGGGGGGGGGCTCGCACTTTTGTCGGGGGGGGGGGGTTCAATTTAAAACAATAAGCCTCACTTAGGGCATTTATGTTAACATCGCTGGAGCCTCCAAAAAAGACACACTTATAGACGACTCAAACCTTGTGTGTTACTTATACCTGACTTGTACGTTTTTTAAAAGACCTTAATATATTTACCGTGTTAATAAGACCTGACTGTTAAAGAATTTGACAACTTTTATATATTTAGGTCAAGGTCACAGAAAAACTTTAAAAAAATTAAGCCCCACACCCCCTATGGGGGTGTGGGGCACTTGGGTTGTCATCGCTGTAGCCTCCGAAGAGACCCAACTATGACAACAAGGCAACATCCAATGTCGTGTTCCCTTCGCCACGCAAGACTTGTAAACATTTACTGCATTGTCTTTTCAATAGCTAACAAAACATTTACTTAATTTTGAGAGAGGTTGAGGACAGCCCTAGTGGCTTACGTCCTCGGTCCGAGTGCAGAGGCCGCCGCAAATTGGCCACAGCTGTGGTCTGCATGCCAGCGTACAAACGGACCGGTTCCCAACCCAGCCGCAATATTGCATGCCTGAGAGGACCCATGCTAACATTGGTTTAAAATTGCTTTACACGGGGGTCTACTCCCGTACCCTACCTTTAATATTTAACTTTATCAATGCAGTAAATTTTTATATATCTTTGTGGGTCAAGGCCACACGGACATTAAAAATTTTCGGCCCCCGTACATCCATGGCGAACCACGAATGTTCGGGGGCCTTGGGGGCAAAAACACAAGTAACTAACAAACTTTCATTTACATAATTTTGAGTTTCCAGAAGGGAAACAAGAGGTTGAGGACAGCCCTAGTGGCTTACGTCCTCGGTCCGAGTGCAGAGGCCGCCGCAAATTGGCCACAGCTGTGGTCTGCATGCCAGCGTACAAACGGACCGGTTCCCAACCCAGCCGCAATATTGCATGCCTGAGAGGACTTATGCTAACGTTGGTATAAAATGCTTTTACACGGGGGCCTACTCCCGTTCCCTGTCTTTACAATTTACTTTGAGCATTGAAAAAGCTCAAGGGGGGATTGCTAAAACAAGCTTATACACTTTAGAAACATATAACACACTTACAACACACAATTGAGCTCAACGTAGTCAATGCTGGAACAAGCACATACACATTAAACACATATAACAAACAAGACACAAAGGATAAAAGACACACAGGAGACATAGGGTACAAGTAAAACACTCTCAAATAAAACAATTCGCAATACCCAAACGCAAGCGCAATATCTTACAACTAATACAAGTCTTAAAGTTAGAGTAGACTTCGCTAAACACTGAAGGCGCCATTCAATGTTTAGTGATGCCTATGGCGGTCCGTCCCGATCGTTCACGTTCAACGCGCGGGAGCGGACTGCGAGCCGGCTCTGGCTGGGCCCCCTTATATCCCCACCGGGGCTGCCACGCCCAGGATATCAGGGGTGGGGGAGGGGGTGGGGGTGGGGGTGGGGGGGGGGGGTCTCGCACTTTTTGTCGGGGGGGGGGGCTCGCGCTTTTTGTCGGGGGAGGGGGTCAGGTAAGTTAAGTGGGTCAAGGTCACCCACAACACTTGTACTCTAAGTGTTGGCTATACCCCCACCACAACTGGGTCCCTAGGCTGCACAACACCGCTTCGCCAGTATGTCTCCGGCTTCCATGCGGTGCGTCTCGCTGTTCTCTAGCTCTCTATATGTAAGTAATTTTACAAGTTCTGAATGTAGGTCACTACACTTTAACTCTGGGACGATATCGACTTGTAGTATTTCAGTGTTTTGACTCAAGGTCATCACACTTTAACTCTAGCACGTCGGTTATCGTACCAGAGGTGCTCAATAACCTAACTTGTAATGTTTAGGGTGGCGTTTGCACGCCACGTGGTATCGCCATGAGTGTCCAGTCCAAGTTTTAAGTTAAATTAATTTTACTGTAATCTTTTCCATTTCCACTTCGTTTTGCCAAAGGATAAGGTGTCGCTTTATAAAGTGGTATTTCTCTAAAGTTATAGGGGATTGCAGGGATACAATTAGTTTATTTAGGAGACTCTTCATCTTGGAGTTTAACACAATTTCCACTTTGACTTTGCTTCCTCGGCTCTCACAGCCTAAGCTGTACAGAAATGTTTCTTCTAGTGCCAACTCGGGCCAAGAGAACAGTGTGTTGACTGTATTACAGCTCATGGTGAAGTGGTGTGATACTCCAGCGTACCACCTCACCTTCCCCCACCACTGTGACCTTCCCCCACTCCTGCTGTTTCCCCCACCTCTTTTCCCTTGACTCATGCGCTACAAGCAGTCTCTCAGTATTGTGCGGACTTTTGTGAGGAGAAGCCATGTCGCGGGACGCTTTAGGTAAGAAACTTAGCCGTGTTAAGACTTTATTAGTTGCTCACTGTCCACCACTCAAAGTTAAGAGGGTTTCGACTTTAGCTAAGTGGCGCAAACTGTTGCGAGGACACCCTAAGTTTTATACAAAACAGACTAATGTCAGTTTTACTGATGAAGATTTGTTTAAAATATTGGATGAAATGACTTTTCCTTGCAAAATTCAGTTAGTTACTCCCATTCCTGACAGTTTAGAGTCTTAGTCTCTCAAGCCGATATACCTAGAGTACACAGAGCCTGACGGTCAGTCACTCGGTGGCTGTCGTGGGGTGCGCATCGGTGTCGGCGCTCCGTTGTTAGGTTTTCAGGGTCACAGTAATATGAAATTGGGGGTGTTGTGCTCGTTCAAGGTCACCTGAGGGATTACCGATTGACTATTTAGGCAGGGTCATGTCAGAAACTCAGGTTTAACTTGGCACTTTTGACGTTTCTCGTCGAATATTCGCTCCAAGTGGTCAAGGTCACGGGGACTCGGACTGAAACTCGGAGCGTAGTGCGAGAAACGGCAAAAGTGCCAAAAAAATTTAAGTTTCGGCGTGACCTTGACCTTAGTGGCATCGGTGACGTCATTTTGATGACGTAAGGGGTGATGACGTCATCAGCACGTCATTTCTGTGACGTCATGGGTGTGACGTCATTGAAATGACGTCATTGGTGATGACGTCATCGATGACGTCATCGATGACGTCATCGATGACGTCATCGGTGAGGTCATTGACCTCGATGACGTCATTCCTCAGGTGACCTTGAACTGGCCCAGCATCCCCAATTTCACACTACTGATATAATTACTAAAAGTGGTGGGATAACAACATCAGCAATGAAATAACTATTCATTTTTTTTTAAGTAAACCATTTTGATTCAATAGTAGTCTAGTCGATTATGTGTTCACAACATGGAAAACAATTTAACGATTCGAAAAGATGTTGGAGTTTGAAATAAATATATCCACACTTGAAATACGATTGCAACCTCTTGCCCTTAGTTTGATTCATATTTCCATTCTCACGGCCACACAGTCGTAATCTTACAAGGTAATGTTACGTGATTTAATATTATGCACTATTATAATATATACACAGCATTTTGAGGTTTTACGTTATTTAAACTATGCCGGATTGTTGTAAGCTGTTCTCAGAATTTTAGTGTTTAAATCTTTACATCTCGAATAAAATCCTTATAGGTCGAATAAATCTAGAATAAGTTCCTGTTCCACACATTTGAAACACATTATCCTGGTAAACAAGTTTTTGTGGTTATTTTTTTAGTCTTGAAAATTTAGTTAACAATAGAAGTTTTATTTTTGTAAAATATAGTTCAAGTGTCATGGCAGTACCAAGCGTAAGTTTTGTGACAAACTGAGTTTGGATCCATCAAAGCTGCTTTCATGTCTGAGGAATAAAGACAAATCACCTGCAGCAGAAAAATAATCTTTTTAAAATACGTTTAATACATTTTCTTGTTTTAATGTTTACAAGTAACGTTTACATTGATAGCAGAATATAAAGGTTTTACTATTTATTGGTCTTTCAAAGTTTATTGTTTAACAACTTATTTCATGTATAGTATCTTAACGAATTAGAAATTTCAGTTTGTGATTAATTTTGGTACGGCTAAAACTCTTATAACCTTATTTTTATCTGTTGTAGCTAAACTTTGTTTTTAAACCCTACATGGTCATGTGTTTAAATAAAACTAAATAGGCTATTTTAGTTTAAATGTACAAGGAATATTTGTTTTTTAATTTTTTATATTATGGGGTTATAATGTTGCCAAATAAATGTTACTTAATTGGAGTGACAATGGTGGTAAAGTAAGGGGGGACGTTTATACTTTATTTGGTTTTAAGAAGTACCGGGTTAACCAAGCCTTGGTCGTTGGTTTTGATTCACTTAAGGTACATAAGTCACTTAAGGTTCACTTAGAGTTCACTTAAGGTGATATAGTATCATGGTATTAATTTAACACCTCTTCAACAAACTTTCTCAAATGTTTCGAAACCAATGTTCAAAGTAGTTTACCTTTATTTTGGTTTACCTTTCGTTGTTATTTCGTTACCAAAATAACAAACCATAAGACCACGCATAAAATTGCGATTTTCACTTAATATTTTGACTGATTTACTATTTTTTAGAGTTGAAGCTATTTATAAACGTAGTTTTGGGCCCAAATACTCCTAAATCCATATTTTATACAGAATCTACCCGCTAGATTATGAGGTCAAATGTAAATACAAATGTATTTACAACTGTCTGTAAATACAGACATTCCTATTATTTTATGTAATAACCGTAATATTAAATACACTAAAAATAATATACAGGACACAATAAAAATTGAACGACATCGAGTTTGGCTCAAGAGCCCAGCAGGCTATAAGTCATGAGACGAAACTAATCGTCTGTCGGTCGCAGCCGTCCGTCGAGCTCTCGGACTGGAACAGTTTCTCGATTCTCTACTATACTATTGACATTCAAACACATTTATTTAATAACTCATCGTAAAAGTGATATAACTAAATATTTCACTTTGTCGAAGTGTGTAGGGGGATCGTAACCACGTCTTTACAAGGGTGATTACATCAGGACGTGACCCTATCACGGGTTGTCGTGAGAGAGCCTCAGCGGACGCTATCTTGTTATTACAACCAGAAAAAGTGGCCGGAGAAACATTGGCGGATTCAGAGGCAATCGCAACGGTCTCATGTGGCAATCGTGAACTGCAAGCGACGGCGTTGTAGCTTGCTATAACAGCAAGATGGCTGTGGTGTTAGTAAATATCAGGTATATCTTCTTTTAGCGGTAACTAAAAAAACGTCGTATAGTGGTGTAATAAATTTTGAACTCTACAAGAAGAAGTGGTTGTATCGTTAATAGAATTCATGGAAGAAAACATTTAGCTTAGCTCTACTAAAAAGGAAACGATATATATTTTGTGTTATCCTATATACTATAATGTGAGAAGTGTCAGTGGCGATACAGTATATTTCTCACGATCTCGAAATCGAGCCGGTATATTTTGCTTAAAATTTTCATTTAAGAGTGTTTTGGGCCAAAAGGAAGTTTAGAAACATCATCAACTCCAATAAAACACGTTTTCCTCCAAAATTAAGTTTAAAAATTTTTAATTTTTAACCTTGGTTTAATGTATTGCCATTTGGTAACCAATAACATCGGAAGGTAAAAAAAACCACTGATTTTAAGCACTTTTTATGAAACAGCTGTTAACTTTGAAGATGTATAGGGTGTTGTTGGTGCAAACTTAATAGCAACGAGCAAAGGCTTAGTCAACCCGGTACTTTGGTACTCAAAAACACCAATGGCACGTCTTTATTGTTTTTATAGAGATAGGTTTTTTAGTGCTTACTATAAGTACAGTAACGACATATTTTGTAGCAATAGGCCCTAAACACTGCCGAAATTGCTGTATGAAATTGTCCTGTGAATGATTTGTAGAATTTAGGGTAAGGTGTATTCTTTAAGGTGACTCTGCGACGTTGCAGCTTGTTAACACAGGTTTTGAAAGCTTGTTATAGAAAGGCTTTCCCTGACGTTCCCATTGTTAGTTGAATTTAAGGTAATGTGTTAGCGGTAACTAGAAACAACGACGTAGCGTCGTGTGTTAATAGGTTCTGAACACAGCCGATACTGGTATTGTTACTAGCATATAAGGAAATGTGTTTTCTTAGTGGTACTAAAAAGTAATGACGTTTTATCTCGTTATAATAGTTTTCGAAAACTCTTTGTGCAAAAAGCATCGAAAAGCATTGTGTCTGTGTTGTTAGTAAAATTTAATATTAAGTGTTGTTAGTAAAAAATAAAAAAAATTAAAATAAAAAAATTAAAATTGCTCTTGACTGTTTGTGCTGTAGGAAGCCAAAATTTAAAATTAGTCGTGCATGTATGATTTTTATGCAGATCAGTTTAAATTTTGTTAAATGTTTATTCTCTGGTTTTTTGAACGGATTGATGTGATATGTTCTTAGGCTTAACAATACTCTTTACTACGTTCATAATGAGGGATTTCTATTACAGTATCCTTTTGATGTGGCTATAACTTTTATTTCAGTAACAACAGCTGTGATCTATTTCAATTCCCACTAATAGTAGAATTAGAAATACTCGTCCGACTTTGAATGGCCCAAAGGTGAGACGTAGGAAACGTTTTTGTTGTGAACTATAAAATATAATGATTGTGCTTCTATTAATGTCATTATATCAGGAGTGGAAAGTAAAAAAAATCAATTGTTTAACAAATGTTTCTCTTCATGATTACGAAACCAAACCTTTTCAATGTATACACAACCAAATATCTACCAACTCACATTGCACAGATACGGCGCACAAGAGTATTAGGCCTACATTTTTAGTTTCCATTAATTTCTTTCACAAATTAAGAAGAGTACGACTCTCTTCAATATCAATGTATTGTAGTATCTTGCTTTCCGAATATGAGACAACTTAATAATTCATGTTAGACGTTAGACTGTAGATTTGGAGGCTTGAAAGCTTTTATAATAGTAAATGTCGCATTGTGAAAGATTCGTTTTTCTGGACACAGGTGATTTGTCTTGATGTGTTCCACCTTGCCTGAGCTGTGATCGACGATATCATTCGTACAACGTCACTGTTGAAAACATAATCAATGACGTCACACGTATACAGCATATAGTGACGTAACATTTGACAAACGGCAGAGATGGCTTATATGCATAGCTGATAGCCTACCGTAACATTTGAACACTTTAGTGACGTCATATATCTATAGCAGATAACGGCTTTAACAAACACAGGTGACGTAATATTCATACAATCATTGTTATGACATTCATCGGTAGCCTAAAGTGTGTAGAACGATCGTTGTTGTCTTGGCTACGTGTTTTCTACTTGAGAACATTCTCGAAGGTTTGCTGTAGGAGCAAGCTTAGCACTCGATTGATAAATACACTTTGTGAAGTGATAAAATAATAATCATAATACCCCCGTCGCAGCAGACCTGCGTACTCAGCGAATTTCCAATGGAATTTCAGATTATTTACTTTCCTGATAAAAACACCATTGGATCGAGTATGTAGGTTTTCTGCCATTGGGTGTTGTTAGAAAATCTAAGTTAATCAATAATTGGTGAATGTAAACACAAAATTGTATCAAACTCTGGCAATTTTTTATTTTCCCCATAAACCCCATGGAGGTGAGTATGTAGGTTTGCTGCCATATGGGTTTTGTAAGCAAGTACAAGTTACACCTTATATAGATAATGTACATACCAAATTTGATTAAGTTATGTCAATAAATAAACAAGATATAGGGTTTTCTTGATTTCCCATAAGAATAACATGGAAAATACATTCTTGGATTTGCCCCGTAACCGGTTATGCTATGATAAAACTTCAAAATACCAAATTGTTTGTTTTTTTAAGCTCTTTTAAATGTTTTTAGTTAAAATTGATGAATTTTAAAAATTAAGGTCCAAAAATGCCAAAAACCCATTTTTGACCCCTTTGAAACCCCATAAAACCCCGTTCCCATAACCCGACAATGCTGGTTCGCGAACTCATGAAAATAGACCTGGTCTTACACCTCCATACCAAATTTCATCAAAATCGGAAGTCCCCTTCAAAAGTTATCAGTATCACGGACACATAGATATATAGATAGATAGATATATAGATATGTATATACATACATATATATGAAAATGAACGAATGGTGTTTTTGGCTTCTGGGGACCTCAAAATGAAAAAGTAAAGTGGTCCCGGGCTTAGGTCTTACCATGGCTACCACCGTAATAGCGTATTTCCTATAGGGAAATTCGCTAAAACCGAAATTCCAATGGAGTAGTCTTAGTGTGATCAACTATTTTTTTATATTTTTGGGTTTATTGACTTATACAGTAACGTACTTCTTCCTACTTAGATTACTCTCGGAGAATACTAAATATGCACTGTTAGTCTATGCCATTTACGTTTTGAAATAGACAGATATGTTTGAAGATAATAGAGAGTGGCACATAAAAGCTAAACGCTACTTAATCTATGGGAGATTTCCAAATTTTTACCGCTTGAACTCTCAAAATTCTTATTGAAAAGTGGTCATTAGCAAACACTATAGGCTATGTTATTTATGCAGTTTAAACCTTCCTGCTCACCGTATTATCCATAAATATACTAATGTTAAAATAGCGTTTAGTATTCACAGTAAGATTTACCATACGTTACAAAAACGATCTAATATGAAATTAGTTTACAATGTTTGTGACTTTTTAATGTCAGACAACACTAACTGGTGGTTAAAGATTCCTCTGTAACGTGAAAGTGAATATGACCTCTTAATTGCAATCTTTTCACCAATGTCAGACACCATACAGAACCAGTGTGGCTTTGCTAAATTAACACGTTTTTGCACTTTGAAATGTAACTTGACTAGCATGCAGTGATTACAATTTAAATATTTGTTTTAAGTTCAGGACAGTTTGTTTTTCCAAAAATAAAAAATATTGCAGCTACATATTACTTAAATAGTAACATGTTGTTGTCGTTTCTTAAAGATGGTTGGATATCACATAGGAAATTATACTAATAATTTATATGTTTTACTTTTAAAACAAGAAGTTGTATTATACTTAATTTATATTTTAAGACTTCTTTATTAAGTCTATGAACATTAAACCTGTTCACGCGTTTAGATGAGTAAAAATCACCGTCACTAACATTTTATATTTAGAGACCAATGTATTAAAAAAAAAATAATGGCTTTTTGATCTCAAAAATCACTTATGGAACTATTTGCAATTACATTACAATTCACGTGCAGTAATTCCCTAGTTAAGATGACTTTTCAACCCAGTAACCAGAAATTCAGAAGTCGGGTTGTAGCGGCTTCAATTTCGTGCAATTAAAGCGAAGTGGGAACCAGAAGCAATCAAATTAGAGCTTGCCGGTTGGTCAGTTGGGGCGAGCAAATACTATTTGCAACTTGCAACGCTCTCGTCCGACTGAGGTGACGGTGTGTTTGGATGGGCGAGAAAAACAGCAATTGCATTACAAAAGCGCATTCGAAATGAGAAATCGTAGTTTGAGTTTTCGTCCACATTTTAAATTTGTATAAATGTAATCCAAGCATTATAACTGAATACCCCAGTCATTTAATCAATAACCACTACGGTTGTGATAAATGCAGACAGTTAAGTAAATTTTATACAACTTTTTTATTTTTTTAATTTGAAATCTATATCTATAAATGGAAGTTGGAAGGATGTAACACGAATTGTTTAAGCATTCCCAGAAGACGAAACCGTTAGAACCATATAATTGATTTATATTTTTGATGGGAAAACTCCAGAAAAATTGACACAATATCACCCTTTTCAACCGTTAAAAAAAGAGACCTCTAACAATTGTGATGGCTGAAAAGTTGGGTTCCTTCTTAAGTTTTTGCAGTCTAGAGGCTCAGGGGTGTGTCTGATCTGAGATCTGACAGAAAATCGTTAGTGCGGAATTAGATTATCTACAATTTTTTTTGAGGTTTTGCTCTATCTTTTATTGTTTTCACACTAAATCATTTTAAAGTTGGAAGTTCGTATTTGAATGATGAATGTTACAAAAATTGTGCAGGTATTCCCAGAAGCCAAAACCCCTACAACCATATATTTGATTAAAAGCTCTTGTTGTGAAAACCCCAGGAAAATTAACGATATTCCAACCATCATAGGGCTCCGCCCCAGGTGCATTCTAAGTTACCATGTTATTCTTATAGAAACAACATTTTAGTGATTAAAACATGATTAAATTTGTAATACTAATTTATAAACAGCTGATATTATTTAAAATGTTGAGGTAAGATTGGTACCTAATAAAAAACTTGATATTACAAACTTGAGGCGAGTGAGTGCAGCGAACGAGCTGATAGTGCTGGTTAGTGAGCGTAGCGAATGAGCTCACCTGAACTGTTCTCATTTGAAGAATTATCGTTAGATTGTTAATAAAGTTATACAACTTTATATTACAAACTTCAGGCGAGTGAGAGTAGCGAACGAGCTAAACTTAATGGAAAGTAAGCATAGCGAATGAACTGAACGCGACGGCTAGTGAGCGTAGCGAACGAGCTTGCCTGAAGGGCAAAATAGTTCTTGGGTTTACATTGCAATTAATTTGAGTACCGTTGCGAAGCAAGGGTATGCCAGCTAGTATATTATAATATTTCGTAGATTCTAATCAACCCAGTATTTTTTTTTTTTTATTATTTTTTTTTTCAACATTGGGAACTAAGGCTCCAAGACCCTTTCCACGACTTATCCCTGTGTCAACGTATCCCCTCCGACGATGACGGTACCGTGTAGATGTTCACGGTACGGTATCACTTAAGAGGTCGCACGGTAGATTAGGCTCCGATGTCGGGCCATCCGTCTTCCTCACTCCACCGCGACCGCGACAGTTGCAGACGTTTGCGGCTCCGAATTTGATTTCAACCAAGGAGACGCGTCACGGACCGTTATATTGAAATCGACAAGGATGAAAAAACTTAAAGTTGTGGTTAGTGTAACGAATTAAACTCGTTATGAAACGAATTTCTTGTTTATCATTAAGTAAATCGAATTCAGACTTGTTGAGAGCTTAATTTAGTTCGGCATGAAATGAACTTTAATAGAATAAAAGTGAAATTACATTTGCAGCTGTGGTGCAACAATTTTTAACAGCCTATAGTTTTGACACACATGTTTTGTTACGTTTTGGATTTTCATAACAACAATCTGCGTCGTGCTTCGAAAAGGAGTAATTTGAAGAAGGAAAAAAATCTCTGGCATATAAAAAAGTTTTTCATAAACAATTAATTAAGATCAGGGTTTAGTATTAACGGAATATTATTTGAAGTAAAAAAATTAACTCTTAACAGAGAAACTGAAAAATCAAGGAGTTAAATACAAATTTGACATAGACGTCAATGGTATATATTATTTTTTAAATTCAATTTGAGCTTGTAACCCAGAGGAACTATGCATACATTTTTAATAAAAAAAATGAAAGTAAACCTTTACTCATTGAAATTAATTAGTATTTGAATTGTCCATGTTTTTTATTTTATAACAAAGAGTACCAAGAAAACTAACTGGTAGTACGTTGTTAGAAAGCGTTTCGGAATTCTTTATTACATATCGAAATAGCGTTGGGAGTTAGAGCTCCTCGTGGACTGCCGTCCAATGTTCTAGAGGGTTCATGTTCAACGTAGGAAGCTGTTCCTGACGCCAGTACTCGGTTCAATTTGCAGTCGTATCCAATTAAAAGTTACATGCTGCTCCGCTGGAGCACTCTTGGACCCCATTTAATTTGAGCTTCCAAGACGCCTTACATCGTGATTTAATCGATTGAGTTCTTGAGTGTGTTTATTGCACAAGTTTGATTTGATTTCGAGAAGCAGAGTGTGATGAGGTTTCAGAGGAAGTGCAAATAAGTTAAATTCTATAGCGTAGGTCGTAGAACTATCATTATCACGTGTTTGATGGCTATGAAGTGTTTGTCTTAGAATTGATTTATCAACTTAAATTGATTCAAGCTTCATGTGTTTCTCAACAAATTGTATTGTAATTTGAAAAGTAAGTAAATTTGTTTTAAGCTTTAAAATATGTTTAATATTCTGTATAACACACAGTTTAATTCTGTGTTTAAAGTTTATTGTTGGTTATGGTAAGTTGATGTTAATGTTTAGTAAATTACTGAGGACATTTTTCATCGCCGTTTTTGCTTATGAGTGATGAAAATATCAGCAACAAATGACTAATAATAATAGAGAGTTTTTGCACATACGGTAAATTCATACGGTAAACGCTAAACGCTATTTCATTTATGGTTGATTAACCTATTTATACTGCTTGAAGCTATGAAAAACTTGTTGAAAAGTGATCAGCGGTAAATCTTATACATTATTTATCCCGTTCCAACACCGTGAACTGTGAATTATTATTAAATTTATTAATATCAAAATAACGTTTAGCGTTTACCGTAAGTTTTACCGTAAGTTGCAAAAACTCTCTAATGTTAAATACGTTACCGTAGATGTCCACACAGCAACTATTTCTTAGTAATTCTATTGTTTTCACACTCACTAGCAAACAAACATACAAAACTTATATTATATTACACAGAATGGTTTATATTTCCAGTTTCAAATTTGTTTTTATTTTACAACGTTTTTTCTGTTTTCTAACTTTGTAATTTGTGCAGTCATAGTTCAATTGAAAAAATACAAAAACAACTAGACGTGAATGTTAATGATGGTACAGAGGTCGAGGATTTAAATTGTATGGTTGAGTTTGTGAAATAATGCTACTAGCTTCAAGACTGGGGAAAACTGCTGTAATGTAAATGCTCACCTCAGTTCTGTATTAGCTTCTTCTGGAATCACTCACTATTCTATCAACTAACGGTAAGATACAGAACCATCCTTTCAGTTAAACTGAAACTGTGATACAATATATACTGCAGCTAAATGAAGTACTCCGCTTCGGTAAAACTTGTTATACCAAAAGTGAGGTTTTCTAAAGAATGGCAAACTTCTCAAAGGTGACTATTACAAAGCTGTGAATTTCAACTGCACTTTACTCTTCCATGAGAATTTGATTGGCCCGAAATTCTAAAGGGCTATATGACTAAAATCCAATTCTAAGTTCAATTAATGAATCGTGCATTTAAAAAGAATCCTGTCAATCTACGCATAATTGGCTTTAATTTTACATGTAAATCTTGATGAACGAATCTGTAGTTACTGAGAACTCAGCGTTTCAAGAGCTTGTACTAGAAAACGCCCGTGGTTGAAATTCAACCAAAATACGAGTTAATCTGGACTCAATACATCTGGGGTCCGTTCCATAATAAACTATAGTCCGTTTTTTTTTTTTTTTTTAAACCTGATCCTTCTCGAGAAAATTGGGGTGGAGGAGGGGTTTAAACTGTAAACAAAAAATTTAAACTGTAAACAACTCATTTAAACTCGTGACAAACGTGTGCCGAGTATCAGATTTCCTCAAATAACGTTTTAGTTATAATATCTTTCAGTAACTCTTAGTCAGCTGTTATATTTTAAAGCCAAACCTATCCCTTGTTAAAAAGTAAAAGTTCTAATGTAAACTGATTAAAAAACAACTGCTACCAATAATATTGTAAAACTGATACACATTATGTTGTGATGTAAAATCACCAGCTGGTATGCAACAGTGAAATAAAACAAAAACAACAAAAAAACCAACAAAAAAACCAAAAGGCTTCAGCCAATGGGACAGTAGCAAGTATAAACAAACCCCCTCCACCATCTCTCCCTCGAAGGATCAGGTTTAAAAAAACGGACTACACAAACTAGTATATCAGTAAACTAATATATCAGAGTAAATCAGCTGATTGCCAAATACAAATCCAATGGAAATTACAAGTTACAACTTGTAACTTGTAACTAGTACATTATTATGAAATGGGCCCCTGTTCTTCCTGATTTGCTAGCATTTTTTATTACAACAAGCTGTCTAATTATTCCTTTATTACCATCCTTAGATTTACATAAAAACTTTGAAAGCCTGTAGGTTTTAGCCCTGGTGGCCAATGTGAATTATAATGAGGTTTTGTTCATCTACTGTACGCTACCTTTCTAATGTTATACGCGGATTTATTCTACGAAGCGCACAACCTGAGAAAAAATGAAGTAAAGAAACATGCTTGCCTATCAATTTGTAGAAGATTAACTAATGTAGTTGAATAATGACAACAATGTATGAATGCAATTATCGTGTGGTAAAAGACAGGTCGTTTTCAAGTAGCTAGGCGTTGTGGGTCACTCCCCGGCCGAGGTCAGCTATTCATGGCTGGGCCAATCTTCCTATTGTGGCACATTGATGCACAATATCCTGACGGAGCTCCCACTACCGGCACGGCCAAGTCAATATTGGTGGCAAACCGTTATTGACGGTCACACATCAATGCGTTGTGACTTCTCAGAATCATCTTGACATTCGCACCAGTAATGATTATGTTGTCACCTATTATATTTTTGATGCACGACTATTAGATCCATTATTTTTATGTCCACAGGCAAAATGTCCATTTTTATGGTCACCACATATGTCTCATACTATTTGTTCACCTTCCTTATGTCCACTTGTGTTTATGTCCTATAATTGTGATGTCCACAATGTTTGAATGTTAAGTTTAGTATAAGTAATGAAAACAAATACACCTGTATGTAAAATCCTGTAATAATTAAACAATTTTAGTAAGTTTTCAAATGTTTATAATTGGAATGATGGTCAAATAACGATATATGGTACGATTTTAGGGCACAGGATCCTTTTTCAGGAATTTCAGCGAACAATTTAAGGTGTAACAAATCATACTGAGCTATGAAATTTTCATTTCCATAGAAACTTCGACAAAATGGGAAATTCAAATTTACATTTTAATTTTTTACGTGGACATATTGCGCGTGGACATCAATAGTAAACAATATGATTATGCATGAACATGATAATATGGACTGGACGTTTGTGTAAATATACATTGTCAACTTCAAGAATGTTGCATATGACGTAAATTCAATGAAAGACTCTGTCTGCAAACTCAATTATATAATGCTCAATTATATACTTAAATGTGATTCTTAAGCAAGAAGTAAACCGTAAACCTGATATTTATATTTCAAATATGTTACCGCATTGAATGTTGTAAAAAACTATTGTTGCCTGACAGTATATGAAAACAAAAATATGAATTTAAAATATCCAGAAGAATTTTGTTGTTGTAAAGATTCGGTTGGTTGGAGGCTATGGAACCATAAGCGCCAAGATTTCTCCTTTTTCTACCTTACCGACACTTGACGAATTTCCGATACCCGATGAGTGAGTCAGTTACACATTCGGCAATATATATTTTAGATTTATAAATTTTTACTTAATAATTATATGAGAAATTTAAATTATGTTGAATAATATAACTGAATATGTAGAAAAACCATCGTGAAAAATGAAATTGCGCAAATAGGTGAACGACTATTTAACAAAATCGACAGTGTTTACTAACTGAAAGAGGTTAAATATAGAACCTATAATAATGATAAAAACAGTATAACATTGGGTATCGTCTCTGGAGAAATTAACAACACAAGACGTAGTCTGGGCTTTCCCAAGAGAAAATGTTTGACCCAGAGTTTCAGGGTTCACTACAATACTATCATTTGTTTTGTCTAAAATTCAAATGCTTTTTTTATAGCTTAAAATTTACTTATTTTTACTCGGATAAGCATAACTTGTGTTATAGAATTATGGTTTACCGCTAGACCACTAAGTGAAAGATGACCCACGTTAATTACGTTGCTTAGCAGACTTTTTTCTTGGCGTTCATTTTTACTATGAACAATCTATGCAAAAAATTAAGGACAATGCTAAATCTTCTATGATTTGGTTTAATTTGTGCAAATCTTTAATTTAAATATGTAGGTATGTACCATGGTTACATTAAAGATTTTAATGTAAACAAATCTAGTCACTTTCCATGTAATGCCTGTATTGCTTGATAACTGTGAAAGTTGTTGCAAACTAGTACTTTTAATAATCATCCTAAAAATTGATTCATTTAAAAAATGTAGGCCTACTGGGTTGTATAAAAGAACCATCCTATTTAAGTGTAAATTAAATAAAATAATCCTACATGATGATCCATCCATGGCAATCAGTAAAACAAACCTAATCTACTGTCAGATACACCACCAGATCTGTGTTCTTTTTAGCATTAAATAACTCATGAATAATATCGTTGACCTTAAGCATCCAAATAATCACATACCAAATTAATGAAAAGTGCTCATATTTAACTGAAATTCATGTACGAAAACTTGGAAAGTTACCCTTTCAGAACATGTAAATATGCAAACAATTATTGTATTCAGTGTGATTGATATAATGTAACAAATAGGACTTTCCATACATAAACACATAATATTTTTTAACGGTTAACGTTAAATATCATTTAGCCGAAATATTTTGCAACCAACATTGATTTTTGCTATTACAATATGAAGTTCCAGTTTTCCATTACTAAACTTACCGCTTCAGAATAGTGTTTGTTGCGATATAAATTGGAAAAACACGAACTTTAGTAACTAGGTTTTTGTGAGTTATAAATTCCCGGAAGTGTTCTACTTTGTTGTTGGATTTTGAACAAAGAGACTACAGATTGCTATTATTATCGGGCTGCAATTTTTGATTTCTCCTGGGACCGGACCGAGTGTTGATAATAATGACGATTTGCGATTTGGGTTTGGTGTGCCCGGAATAACAATGTAAAGTATTGCAAAAAAAAAACGTAACATCGTTTTTTTTTTTTAAATATTTTAACCATATAAGTTATTACTACAATTTTCATTTTACTGAATAATAGACTAGAAACGATTAGAAAGCACTTACATTCCAAAAAAGTATTACCACAGCATGAAATATTTTTTTAATTATTTTCTTATATGATCAAAGTATTAATTTAATTTGCATGGTTCATTAATCCTAGTGATGTTGATATATAATTTGTGTGGCAGAAAATGTCGAAATGTATACAATATATTTTATTTACAATTTTTTGTTAACCCTAATTTTACTGAAAAAAATCCGTGTTGCCTTGTGAAAATGCAGATCAAGTGAAGATGCAAAATGAGGTTTTGCAGGCCGTTGTTGCGCCTAGGAATTGCGCCTTTAATAAAATGTTTTATTGCAGATTTGTATCTGCATGATACTCATCTACGGTCCCAGACCCACTTACTTATTCCACTTGTAATTGGCCTCTTGGATTTTTATTCCCATAAGATTAATGTCAAATTTAAAACATCCTATACATCGTTAAAATTGGCCGGAACAGATCCGTCATTATATCATTTTTAAGAAACTTATACGATTATACAGTGATTCATAAGATTAAACTACTGAAAAACGCGTTTAAATTTTTTTCTAGATTACTTTGTTGTTTATTAATTAATAATATAAAATTTTTCATTTCACAGGGCCCTACATTAAAATTCCTCCAAAATGATGCAAAGATGAATAACTTTCACCAATATTAAAGGCGGACCGGATGTCTGCACTTTAACATTAGTCTTATGAGAATGAAAATCGAATACGGCCGGTACTGTTAATGCAGACTCTTAAAGGTCAATTTTTCCGATGTAAGATGTCAATGGCACCCTATTCATTTTTAATTAAAATTATTTAAGCTATTATTAGGATTATAATCTTCGTTGAGTCTTATTATTTAAAAGTACCAGGTTAACCGAGCCTTGCTCGTTGATTTTGATTCACTTTTTATATCGTGGCATGGTAGGCCTAATAAAGCTATTTAATTTCCACCAACAACCAACTATACATCTTCATAGATAACAACTGTTTCAAAATGTCTGCTTAACATTACTGTTCCATCGTTTTTGTATACCTATCGTTGTTATTTCGTTACCAAAATAGCAACCCATAAGACCAATGTTAAAAATTACGATTTTTAAACTTAAATTTAGACCAAATTCGATTTTTCCTGGGATTGAGGCTGTTTCTAAACTTATTTTTGGACCAAAACACTCTTAATTGCAACGTTTAAGCAAAATCTAACCGCTAGATTTCGAGATCGTGGAACACACATCTCTTAGAAATTGCTCGTATTATAGTATAGGATGTAAGACAGAGGGGACCTTACGTCACTTACAGGATCACTGATGAATCGGTACTATAAGTAATGTACTTTTCTGTAACGACATTGACCATTGTAAGATTTAGAGGACTAAATTTGTTAAGTATTGGTTTGGATATTGCTACGACAAACTTTGTTAGTTAATCTGATGAGGATTTCAGAGAATTAATTATATATCTCATATTAGGTTAATTTGAGCTGAACCTACTCTTGTATGGCAAAATTTACTCTTAAAATCGATAGATAGCCTCATTAACTTTTAGGATATTCAATATCAGACAACAAAGCAGTGCGCATGTGGCTGCCAAGTTGGTACTTTGGTCATCGGCAAACTTTCGCAATAATCGGGTACACCTGAGATCGGAATTTCGTATCGGAAACCCCTCTCTTTCTTTCTCATAGGGATTGTTTTAAAATTAGATATCGTGTGGACCATCGTAATTTTAAATGGATAAATTTGTATGGTAAATTGACTGTATGCATTTTCAAAAGCAGCATACTTTGAATGATTTATATCGTAGAATATTTTTATTCCACGTTTTAAATGGTAGCAAAATTATTAGGTTTTTTTTAAAATCCGTAGTAATACGGTTTAATTTATGTGGCTATATTATATTCAGTTATATTTTATAATTTTTTTACGCGAAAACATGAAATGATTTACTTTTGAACTACTGTACCTATATCGTAAATAAATAGTATTTGACTTGGAACAATAGGGTCTGAGAGGTGTTCACTTTCTATACACTACATGAGGTAGTAGGAATACTCTTGTTTCTAGGCAGGTGGTTGACGTATAATCAAGAAAATACTTTTAACAATCCATACTACGGGACCTACTTTTTATGACGCAGCGCTCAGAGCAATTGACCAAGTAGTTTTGTGCATTTTTGTAGTATTTGCCACTATCATTACTTAAAATTTTCCCGTTTTAAGTTTGTACACAATTTTTTTAAATATTACAGTAATTTAAAGATTAAGTACCAGGGGGACCGAGCTTAAGCTCGGTAAAATTATTACTTTCGTTTCTCACACAAAGCTCGTTCGCTCTGCTCACTCGCCAGGCGGAAGGTTTGCTGCACATTGGTATGATTTTCCTAAAACCACAGGTTAAAGATGTAACACATTGGTTTATTTTATCTACAGTTATCAGCTGATTTTTGTTCAGTTAAAAAATTTCCATAAGGGGAATAACATGGGATCTTTGAAGGGCTCTAGCGCGAAAACCGGATTTTTCCCAGCTATGGGACCAGCTCCAATCGATTTCTGGTGGCCAAAACCCCCATATTCCTAAATTTGAAGGAAATCGTCCGAGCCGTTTTTGAGATAATTGAGCAAGCAAGGAAGCAAGCAAGCAAGCAAGCAAGCAAACAAGCAAACATTGCTCGTATAAGAGTATAGGATTCATTAGAATCAAATATTTTCGCAATTCAAGTACTGTAACTGAAATGTTCTAATTTGTTAACTATTCTATATTGCTATTTGTTCCATCGCTCATATCACTTTGTTGTTGAATATTTTCCTGGTGTTCGACCCAACGGTTTTGAATTAGCCCATATGCCTCCATTACGCCTTAATCCCAACATGGAGACGAGGTTCAAGGTCAAGTTCAAGGCCATAGACGTGTGGCCGGTTATCCGAAGGTCACGGGTCGTCTGTGCATCTTCACTTAGGAATTTATTGGTTTTGACCTTTCACATCGAGCACGTTGCATCGCTTTAACGTCACTTGTACTATAAACACATTGTAAAAAACGGCTGGTTAGTAGCTAACAATATATGCTGAAGCATTTGTGTTAATGCCAAAAATCGGATATAGACGGTAATACCAAAAGGTATCCAAGTGTTAAAAAGTTGGGTAATTAAACAAGTTGAGACCTAATAATAATTAATAGAAATAACGTTTTCCTCCACCTACTGTCTAAAGCCGTATTTTACTCTTTAGAATAAAGTTCTACAGCACTAGTTTTTACTCCATGTGACCTGAATACTTAATTTTTCTACCTAGGGAAAACAGGCAAGTGAATTTCGAATAGTGTCTTCCACATTGCTATATAAATCAGTGAAATATAATAACACTCTGCTCTTTGCATATAAACATTATTTCCAATTTTTTTCCAAGGGCCGTTCAGTAGTGATACACCTATGTAAACAGACAAGTAGAATAGGCAGTTGTTGTCTACAGAATATCAATTACAATATACAGGGTGTCCCGGAACTCTCTGGAACCCTTTTTTATATTTGTTCCTTGCATCGAGACAAGTAAAAAACATCTTACAAATAGGGGTCTAAAATCCAGCGTTTAGCCGCTAGCCGCCATTTTGTTTTTTTTTTCTCGTAATAATTTTTATTTAAGTAACGGATGGTTGTATTCAGTTCATATTTGGTATGAATTTTTATCATACTAATGTAAATTTTCATGAAAAAAAAATAATTTTTTCTACTGAGTATTTTCAAAATGGCGGCCATTTTTAATTTTCAAACTAATATATCTCAAATTTGGTAAATTTCAAAAAAATTTTACTCTGTACAAAAATGTTGCCAAATTAAATTATCTAACCTACGGTACAAAGTTTGTTAGGATCTGATTATAAATAACGGAGTTATTGCGATTTTTCTAAAAAAAAAACATTAATTTTGCATTATAATTAATGCAAATTAATTCACAGAAAAATCGCAATAACTCCGTTATTTGTTATTAGATCCTTACAAACTTGGTACCGTTTGTTAGATAATTTAATTTAGCAACATTTTTGTACAGAGTAAATTTTTTTTGAAATTTACCAAATTTGAGATATATTAGTTTGAAAATTAAAAATGGCCGCCATTTTGAAAATACTCAGTAGAAAAAATCATTTTTTTCATGAAAATTTACATAAGTATGATAAAGATTCATACCAAATATGAACTGAATACAACCATCCGTTACGGAAATAAAAATTATTACGTGAAAAAAAAAAAACAAAATGGCGGCTAGCGGCTAAACGATGGATTTTAGACCCCTATTTGTAAGATGTTTTTTACTTGTCTCGATGCAAGGAACAAATATACAAAAGGGTTCCAGAGAGTTCCGGGACACCCTGTATAGTAACAGAACGCGTTGCTTTGAAGAGTGTCATAGACACGATCTCTGACAGTTGCGGATGGTTACAGTTCAACATACAATGTAGCCCACTCGACATCGACCACTGAAGGCTATCCTATCATCCTCTCGAAGGGATCCATTGAGAGGCACCAGATCCGGTACATGATCCATGATGGGCACGAGAACCAACACTATTTCATACTATTGCACTATCAAACTATACTACCGAGGAAATACCGTTTGTAACGGATACACGGCAGTTTAGGTTAGGTTAGGTTCATTAAATTTCTGTAATATAGTTTACTCATGCGTCTTGTTTTCTTCTAATACCCTGCAGATTGCCTGGTTAAAATTATTAACCTAATACAACATCATGATTAAGCACAACGATATTAATTATCCCCTTTGTTGAAGCAAATGTTGAACTCTCATCAAAATGAGATTTTATTATTAATCTACATAATTCTACAATGTTTCGGGTAGACCTCGCGTTTTCCTATTACTGAATTAGTTTTTTTTCTTATGAAGCTCTAGGATACCGGCTTTATATCTGTTTAGTTAGCATAATTTAATTTTTAATTTTACTTCATTCTCGTAGTTGGATTGAAAACTAAAGTAGTGTAATTTCACAGTAATTTCAAAAGAAAGGTGAAAGTGATTCTTCCGCTAACATCTTTTCATAAATTTTGTGACATTTTATGTGTTACTGTCTAGTAAACTTTGATCGTCGACTGATGTATGTTCAATAATGTTTATCTCAAAGTCATGGAATTGCCTAATCGTCAGACGTCACCTACTCGCTGATTAAACTTCTAATATGAGCAAAGTACGCTAGCTTCACGGACTTTTAATTTCCGTCTTGTAAAGGCATCGTAATTGGGAAATCAACGAGTTACACAGGCAGTATGCTGGCGGATTTAAGTAAATCCACGAAGAACATATTGTGTTTTATATTGTTGCCCTTTATTGCCACTGTTATGCAAATTAGCGTTGAGTTGTTATGAAATATTATTTTCCTCTCACTACATCAATAACACATGTTTTAGACCATAACTTCTAACAACGTATATAATGTGTTTGACGTCTAGGACCGAACATCTTTTGCTCTAGACTCCCAACGGAATGTTGGGTAGTCAAGAAAGCTAGAATATAATATAATACGAGCATTGTCTGAAGGGATGTGTGTTCCACGATTTTGAAATCTAGCGGTTAGATTTTGCTTAAACTTTGCATTTAAGAGTGTTTTGGCCCAAAAATAAGTTTAGAAGCAGCCTAATCCCAGGAAAAATCGAATTTCGTCTGTATTTAAGTTTAAAAGTTTTAATTTTTTACATTGGTCTTATGGGTTGCTATTTTCGTAACAGAATAACAACGAAAGGCATACGGTACAAAAATAAAGGAACAGTAAGGAACGTTAACTGTGAAGAAATATAGTTGGTTATTGGTGGAAATTTAATAGCTGTATTATCATGACACTGTATAAAAATTAAATTAAAACCAACGAACAAAGCTCGGTTAACCTGGTTCTCTATAATTTAATACAGTAGACTCCCTCATAACCAGCCAGCTCGGGTCCAGACATAGACCGAATAACGTTATTTAAGTCCGATTTTGTGGGGTACGCACTCGTTGAAGACATTAAATAAGGTTACGTAGACAATATTGAGAAAAATCTGTAAAAATGTGGCCTAACACTGAATATTTATATACCATATTTTAAACAACTTATTGAGTCCTTAAGCCCGTGTTTAGGGTTCGTGTTATGAACTTATATGGTGATACCGGACCATGTGACTACGTGAATAGGTTACTTTCCTATGGGAAATTAACAAGGATTAACTAGGAGGAGGGAATTATCGCTCGTCGGTGTCCCGTGAATAGAAATATCATAATCCCGTTGGGCGTCATTTAAATATGATTTCCCCAGGTAATAGCTATTGCCGCTGTGAACTATGTGTTAATAATGCAGCCGAGTTCAGAACCTATGAATAATGAGGAAACCCGTTTACTACTTGGGCCGTGTGTCAATTAATGAGGGTTAGTTTTGACGACTGTCCACATCATGGAGTAGGGCTTAGTTTATTTTTTATTTTGAAGTTGTACTATTGTAATTAATAATATACTTATAAATACAGGGTGTCCGGGCTAGAAGTATCAAGAAACAAACTATCTCGTACGATATTAACATTTAATTTTAATTTTAAAATAACTATGCCAAATGTCAAAAAAAACGAACACAATTGTGTATACAACATTTAACAGCCATATTTGAAACACAATGTCTAAAAATACAAGTTAAGGAAAATACAATCTTCAAAAGTGGCCAAGATCAATAATTTCTGGCCATAACAACTACTTACAACGAATGTGGATATTGCCATATTCCACCCCTGGATCTTTTTGCACATCGGTTTACCAAAGACATTGTGAGACAAAGTGCATAGTTTACGGGATCTAATTCGCGGTATTGTGGCTGCAGTTGAGAGGAAAGCGCCAAAAATGATAACAAACGCATGGCGGAATATTAATTAAAGAAGTTTTCTTTTTGGATTTGGGATATTTCAAAGTTTATTTTTTGTAATATGCCCTTATAAAATTAATTAAAACACATGTTTTGAAAGTGTACAACACGCCGTGTACTGAAAATATAGTGAAGAGTAATTTTTACAAATCACTTAAAACACTTAATAAACCTCCGCGCCAGAGGCGTAGGACAAAGGACTGCAGCGAACTTAAATGTAATTGACAAGCTTAAAGACTTATTAATAATTGTTATTTGTTTTAGGGAGGCAGGGGGGGGGGGGTTGGCGGGCTAATTAGCAAAGCTGAACTCCTTGATTTCTCTCGAGAAATACAAGAAATATTAATATTGATCAATAATGATCCTTAGGCTAGCACGTAATACCCAGGAGGAATGTCTTTTAAAATTAAATTGATTATAGTATGTTTTTTATGCAATATAATGCCTAAGTTCGTGTAATTTCTTTAAATCTAGTTAAATATATAATATTTTTAAACTAAGAGTTTTAAACCGATGATTTTATGTTATGAACAGTGCGCGCCCCTAGCGGGGCAGACTGTAGGCCGTTGGTATGCGAGTTCGCTACGAGAGCGCAGCACTAAGCCACCGCACTAAATTTTAAAGAAATAATTTGGCATTAAATGGGTTAATAAACAGTAACCCTTTATTATTGTCAAGCCGATGTCAATAAGTCTAAATGAAACGCTGACGGTCGTATGTCTGCTAATTTGAAAACTATTGCGACATTGGCTTATATGGCGGCCGAATTGATATTAGCGACGTCCAATCATCACTTTATGAGTCTGCATTTGATAGAGTCGATGTGTCTGTTGTTCTGTTGGTGCCTACAGAAGAATATTATCTTTTGATAAAAGTATATCATCACTTAACATGAAATATTTATAGAATTGACTTTCGCTCAGAGTCATTTTAAACGTTACTTTGAAACCTTAATGCGAACTTGTGCCTAAAATAGCTTCAAACCATAATAAGGCATGAAGCTCGTCGTTTTGATATTTTAGAAAAGGAATTTTGACACAATGGGTTTGGATTCTTACGTAATATGTTTTCTGTAGCATTTGTTTATTTTATTTCATAAATAAAGCTAAGTTGCTTTTTTCGAGTTTAGAATTGCGTAAAGTTGATTTGTTAGTTTGTGCAAGATTTTATTTATTACGTTTCAAAGGACACTGAATTAATTATGTTTGAAATTTTCCAAAAGTATACATTTTATTAAACTACTAGTTGTTACACTTGAATTCTACCTGCCTGGTAAGACGGTTGACAACTCCAAGGGTGTATTTAGAACGTAGAGTTGGGAGTAACCCGTCCTCGTCCATTGAAAAGGTTTGATTTCCGTATATTTCTATAAGTAAGAATGAATTTTTTACATAAATAGTTTAACTGTAAAGCTACTGGTAAAATTAAGACTTCTAAGTAGGTTGATCTCAGTGTCCTTGTAGATACTTGATTAAGGATGGTTAGATTTAGGTAGTTGAATACTGTAATCATATTTCAGTGGTAATTAACCTTTACCTCTTAATTTAGACTTAAACGTGTAGCAAGTTCGGGCTAGTCGTTACACAAGGCAATGGGAGAATGGGGTGGAATATGGAGGAAATTTCATTGCCGGAAAATTCAGAGTTGACGGTAAATCTTGTTATAAGAAACTTACAAAAGGTGGAAACTCTACCGGTGTGGCAATAGCGGGTGTTGCGGACAGTAAACATTAAATAATAAATATTTAACCTAGTTCCTTGGAAGAATTAGTCCAAAACATGCAGAAGCCGGAGTTTCATTTCCTGAAGAACTGGACATGTTCATCATTGGCCTGATATACAATAGTTTAACGCCAGGTAAACCTTAATAATGTTTTTATCAGGTTCTAGCTCGATGCCTCAACATTAGGACACTGGTCTCTACTTAGGCTTGAAAAAGGCCTGGTGTAGTCAAGCGTGTTTAATTTTTATTTATTTATGTATTATTACTATTATTATAAACAGGAAAAATGATCAAGTCTTACCAAACTAATAAACAAAAACATTTAATTACTTCACCCAATAACTCTCAAAAATAAGTGCTCTACTTTTGTCTAAATACTATACCAAATACTGTGTATACTATACAAATAATGACGTAAAAACTTGTTAATACTTTCAGAAATTAGTAGCCTAATCCACTCGGTGAATCCTTAAAAATTTCGTACTTGGCTACAGACGCTATACAAAAAAAAAAAAAAAAAAAAAAAAAAAACATAAAACATGCCAGCAAATGAAATAAAAAAATGAAATATTCTATTATTTGACCGTCAAACCGTGTCAATTTTGCAGATTTTTATGTTCGTTGAACACTGAAAGAGGAAGACCGTTTCACAAAGTGACCCTTAATCAAGTTTCCCGCAAAATGCGGCGTTTACGTTTTCCAATTTTCCGCGCATTCAATTTCCTTCGCTCTAAAAGCACAACATCGTTCCCCGCAGAGGTAACAAACTGTAACAAACATACAGTGAACTGCCTAAACAGGACATATTTTTTCGATCAAATTTTGAGTACCAATGCTTTTAAAATGATTTTTTATTTTTATATTGGATTTCAATTTTTGGAATGTTATTCAAATTTATGGAACATTTTATAAGTAATACCATTTTAACTTAGTTCTAATTATTATTTTTTGTTAGGTTCTATTTATGACGTTACGCTGGGGAACGTTCCAAACCCCGGTCTTATACCTAGCTAACATCGACTTGTTGCCCTATAAGCCGTTCATTAATAACTCAATGAAAGGTGATAATTTATTCCAGAATCGAATCTTCAAAAAGCTACAAACTGTTCTCAGGATTGAACAGGCAACCTTTGGCTTTGTGTTTTGTTTGTTAGCAGTTGTACCTTCAACAACAAACATCGTGATGGCATTCCGGCAGTTGTAGAAATATTGTATTTCTGTCATGGTTGCCTTGGTTGACCTGATCAAACTTGCGAAAAATTTTACAAGATATAATTTCTTCTCGCCTAATTTTAATTTTTACCAAAAGTTTATAACAAAATTTGTTATTGTGCCACTTGATCAAATTAATAACCCAAAAACATCAAAATTTTCAGTATATAATTTTTTTTAAATTAGTTTTTTGGTGGTATATTTTGCTCTTCTCCTATTGCACATCTCCCGGCTGATTTTTGTTGACTTCAAAGTGAACTGTAAAATCCATTATGTTCTTTTAATTTTTTCTGTCTAAGACAATCATGGCGTTTCGACAAATCGTCTCATTTTTATATTGTTTTATAAATATTTATTTATTGTAAATATAATTTCATAACAAAATTATATATTTATTGTTATAATTAATATTGTTTTATGTTTACAAATAGGTTTCATCGTTTCTTTTAAAAACTGAACTAAACCGATATACTGTAAGTGCCACGTGTGAATTAATGGTAATGAGAAACCCCAGCCATTGTATGGGTATTCAGAGATCAGGTTGGTTTAGTATGACTCATAATATGTGCAAGCGATGAGTTCATCAAGGACTGGAGGTTATCCACTGATACAAACATAAGCGGCCTCTGACGCTCCTCAACATTAATCGCTACCTTGTAGGCCGACTTATTTAACTATTTAATTTGTATGATTTATTCCATTTTAGTCGTTCTTTCGACTTAAAACAATTTCAGAAAAAAATTACATAGAACATTACCCGTACTGAAAGCAATTAAAGATTTTGTTTGTTTTATAGATTGTTTAACGTAGTAATAAAAAAATAAGTAATAAGTATATAAGTAATAAGTTATATTTAGTAATGATAGTTTCAATTATACTTAGAATAATTAGACAAGCTTTGAGCTTTTGGTTGGAGTGAAAGTTAATTTTCTTTTTGTAATCTTAGTAAACATCAAGTTTTACGCCCTTTGAAGCACTCATTTATTAAGTATGTTTTAATTAATAAAAGTTTTCTGGGTTGAAACTGAATAAAAATTTAAGTTAATTCTGGTTTATGCGTGTTAATACGATTGTAGTCAGTATGTCAAAAACATGTAAGTTGTTAAAAAATTTAAAAGTTGGGTTGGTTGGACAAAATTATTTTGAAGCATGAGTGATATATGAAAATAGTAAAGTGTCTCGGAGCTTAAACCTGGTCCCGGCGGAGCCCAAGACAAAACAGAGGCTCTCGGGCGTTGCCTTGTATCTGGTGACTAATTTCCCAAGAGTAACTTCAAATCTGCATCATTATAGTAACATTATACTTATATACTAGTGTACTTATGTTTCTCTTTATTTCTTCTTACCTTTAATAGTTGTAAATACTGTAGGATACTATTGTGGTTAGTTACAATAGTTGTGACGGCTCGTGCCGCCAGCACTCCATATAGTAACGATTTCCGAGGCACTGGCCACAGCCGCGGTGTCCGACAGCCTGTTTCCAGAACCTTCTCGAATCGGTCCGCGGAGCGAAAGATATTCCCTACGCACGGTCGCTCCCCCCCCATTTCGCCATCTTCGTTTTCCTGTACCACATCGCTGCAACGCCATGGCCAGATAAGTTTTAGTTTAGTTGGGGGTTTACGTAGGCTAGGGATGAGCGGGGGAATGATAATTAATTAATTAATCTCAAGTACAATTATTATGTAGCCAGTCAATTAAGGCTGTAACTTGTTCTGTAGAGGTAGTCTGGAACCTTAACGCTCATGTCGTTTCACGACATGGGCCATCAGCCATAGGATGGGTTTTAGATTTCTAGATATAGTTCATTATTAGATATTCACCTTCCAATTAATTTAGTATACTTAGATTAAATTATCTCATCAAAATGGCTGTTCTGGTCTGTGCTTGGCTGCGATCCGTCCCTGGGTAGTACCCACAGTAGGCCTATATCCTTCAGATACGTTTCCTAGGTTCAGTCAGTAAGTCATGTTCCAGCAATCTCATTTCACGGCATAAACCTCAATCCTCAACCATTTCCATAGTCACCCTTCAGTTAATCACCAACAACCTAGAGATGACTAGTCAGCCCATTCATGTTGTTGCTCGAGCTCAATAGTCCATCAATTCAGTTTGCCAATAGCTACTACTCACTGAGCTTTAGTTCAATACCACCGACCCCCACAATCAGCCTTTCCGAATACCCATTATCCATAGGTAACCGACATTTTTACCGTTCCATATGGTAGCAGAGCGTGGTTACGATCCACGGACCTCTGGGTTATGGGCCCAGCACGCTTCCACTGCCCACTTAAGGATGTTTGCTTAATAGTTTATATTAATTACCTTTTCCTATGTACTTGGTTATTTAATTACTGAACATTTAATGTAGGGTATTGTGTGGCCTATCCCTGGATGTCTTATCTAGGTTAGGTCTGTGTTATCGGCTGGTCAATTCATCGATCCGGTCGATAGTCGAGCAGTACTCGGGTATCGGTGATTCGGCTTTCCGCACCGATATACCGGCTTGCTTTGACTAACCGCACTTTGCTTTTGAATTTTGCTGGCTTTTGGCAAATCCCTGGCTGTTTTCTCAGTAACATTTCAACCTTGTAGGCTAGTCAACAGCAACAAATTTCAGGTATTAAAATTAAATGGGTTAGGAATAAATTTCTCGGATTTTAGAGGTTTTTTAATTAAGTAGGCCTAGGTTAAACACCATTGGGCTAGGTTTTCATGCAAATAAATTCCCTTAGGCCGTAGCAAACCCCCCAACCTCCCGTTCTTGTAGATGCCAATATCTGTGCAAATTTTAGGCGACTCATGTGCAAAGAGGTTCTCGGAGTATCTTGGTCGTCAGACCAGACCTGATATTTCCGTGCAATCCTCATGCTCATGGGGTTTTTCCGGCGCAAAGGTAGGCGAAATCAAGCGCTTTTTGAAATCAAACCCTGTCCTTCAGGCCCGCATTCCGTTAGTGCTTATGGTGGGAACCAACGATTTTTTGGGCGGAACTGCACCCTGCGATTTCAAGGCTCAATTTTTGTCCTTGATCAAATTAATTCGCAGAAGACATCCTGACATAGTGATTGTTTTCACAACTTTGCCGCTATTTCCTCGCATTTGCAGTGATGCTCGGGCAGTGGATCGATTGGATAAGATGAATAGGTTTTTGCTCACTCTGAGATCTGACATGGTTCGGGTTGTACGCTTAACTGCGGATTTTGCCAACCATGAATTTTTCCATGCACATTACGGTAGATCTCGCAGGATTGATGGCATTCATTACAATTCTCTCGGCCATCGCAAGCTCTTGTCCATTCTCTCCGACGAGTTAAAGCCTTGAAACCGGGTTTGCGGCTGCCTAACGTCTTTTGGGGTACCCACCATAAGGGAAATAGGAATTTTTTTTTTCCTTCGGCAAAATGACAAAATTGATTTCGCGGTGGAGAGAGCAGGGTCAAACAAAAAAAAAAAAGAAAGGCAACAAAGTCAGAATTTTTTTTTACATAATTGGCAGTTAGGGTTTTTAGGTGTTTTTCCCCCTCGCCCCGGGTCTGCACGGACCCCCGTCAGCTCAATGACATTGTTTTTTCTCGTGCGGTGAATTATTGTGCATTGTTGGGCAAATTGATTATTCTTTGCAACTTGTTTGAAATTTTTTTTGCTCTTCTTTTCTGCCATTGGTCAATATCAACCCAAGGGGAAAATTTTTGAGTGAGTTGGGTTTTTTTTGGTCTATTGTCGTTGCGCACCCTCTGCGACATGACATCGAGGGTGTACGCGCCTGACGAAATCCCATCGGGAACGTCATGGGTTTACACGCTCTCAGCGACTGACGCTGTCGCGCAGTGCCAAGCCCTGGGCCTCACCCCGTTTGGCACTCTTGCTCAAAACAGAGCCCTGTTGAGCGAGTACTTGGCTACTTTGCAAATCAATGGTGGCACTGAGCCCTTGCCACCCGGTCATGCTTCCGATTCGGAATTTCCCATTCAGGCGAAGCAGAAGGACAACCCCGAAACGAAACAAGAGTCCCTCGGGTCCGAGTCGAGCGACCGACCCCCATCGATTTTGGTTACCGAGGCCGCCACCCACGCGCCTCCCGCGCATTCCGTCGCTCAGCCTCAACCGCCACCCACCACTGGGCCGATGGCCCAGCCTTTCGCTCCTCAGTGGCTGGAGGCTATTCGAGTCGCTGCCTCAACCTTAGGTCAGCAGTTGGCGAGTGCTGTGAGTTCAAAGAGCACATCCTCTGACTCCAGAAAGGTCGTGGCAAACCTGTTGAAGGCCCTGCCGGTTGTTTCTGGTGCTGATGGCGAACAGCTGCTGAAATTTTTGGTCAAAATATTGAAAATTCAGCGCCTGGCCTTAATCGATGAGCACACGCTCCTCGTTGAAGCGCTGCCTCGCACCACCGGGCAACTCGGTGATTTCTGGTCCCGTGCCATCGCCAACAGGCAAAGGTTGGCCGACCTGACTACTGACTTGATGGATTTTTTTGTGCCGACCCAGCTGCGACATACCATGGTGACGCGTCTTATTTATAGGCGTCAGGGAGCCTCCGAGCCCCTACCAGAGTTTGTAGGTTCGGTCCAGGACTACGCAATGTTGTTAATCCCAAATGCTACCGACTCGGAGCTTTTGGAGGTCCTGGTCAACGGACTTCACTCTGTGCCGAGGGCGCGGCTCGCCATGATGCCCCCCTGTCGCACTATTCAGGACCTGCTATCTCTCGCGCCTAGGCTGCAGGTGGTTGAGCACCTTGAGTCCACCTCTCAGGCGCAAGAGTCGGCTGTGGCCCCTGCCGCACCATCCTCACAAAATTCCAGGGGCTACGAACGTTCGTATCCGCAGAATCGTCACACCAGTCAGGCCTACCGCAGCGGTTATGGCAGGCCAAACAACAATTCTTTTCATCAAGGACGCCACGACCGCGGGCAGCAATCGCGCTTTTCCAACCAACCCTACCGAGGGCAACAGTCGCACACTCGCGAGGGGCAGTACCGCTCATATGTCCCGCAGAATTCCGGGCAGCAGCGTGATCGCGCGCAACGTCAGTCAGGTCACATCAATTCCGACCGCAACGAACGAGGCAACCCAACAAACGGGAACGGAGGGCGATGTTAGGCGGTCGCGCTCCTCCGCAATGTCAAGCCGCCGCGGAACCCCTAAGGTTGACCCAATCAAAAACCAAACAACACCCTGTCTCCAGTAAGGCCCCATCCGTGCCCAAGATGGACCTTTGTCACATAATCACGAATTTTGGTGGTATTGAGCTTCAGGCCCTAGTAGACACAGGCGCGTCTTTCTGTTTGATTTCCCTGAATGTCTTCAACAGGCTTCGCAAGGACACCACTTGCGTAAAGTCTGTGGGCCCAACCAATGAAAAAGCCATTTCCGCTTCCGGCGACATCTTTGCCTTTCAGTCTCAGGCAACCATCCATTTCAAGATAGGGCATCTTTCATGGAACTTTTCCTTCCAAGTTTCAGATAATTTACCGGTAGAAGTTATTATAGGCTCTGATTTTCTCACTAAGGCCCGTGCCATCATCAATATGGCAGATCACACCCTCACTTTTCCGTACGGCACCCCAAAGGTTTTTGCCTTGATACCTTCAGACACCGACAGTGAGTCAGCCCCTGTCAGTATGGGCCAAAATCTTAGTCCGGACCAGCGATCCAAGGTCGAGGCTTTGGTCAGTGAATTTCCAGAGACTATCACTAAGGCCTTGGGCAGAACCAATGTGGTGCAATACCATATCCGAGTAAATTCCAACAAAATTGTCAGAAATAAACCATATCAGTATGCCCCCCCAAAACTTCTTCAAATGAGACAGCACATCGAGGAACTTCTTCGGAAGGGAGTTATTAGGCCATCAAATTCGCAGTACGCCTCTGCAGCTTTTCTGGTCCCCAAGAAGGGTGGCAAGACTCGCATGGTTGTAGATTATAGAAGTCTCAATTCCATCCTTGAACTAGATGCCACCCCCATGCCAACCATCGAATCAGCCTTTCAGCACTTGGGACAAGCCCGCTGGTTCACTCTTCTTGACCTTAACTCGGCCTACAACCAGATTCCCCTTGCCGAGGAATCCAAGCACTTCACCTCATTTGTTGTCCCTTGGGCTCAGTACGAGTTTAATTATCTCCCTTTTGGACTAGCTTCCGGAAGTATGGTCTTAACATCTCTCATAGACAAGATTTTTGGAGATATAAAATTCCAGTACATCTATAATTTCTTTGATGACTTGTGCGTCTACAGCAACGGTTCCTTTGATGACCATTTGGCCAAAGTCAGGACCGTCCTTCAAAGACTGCACAAGGCTGGACTCACTGTCAACCCCGAGAAAATCACCATAGCTTCAAACCATATCCAGTTCCTCGGTCACATATTTTCAAACAGCTCCATTTCTATTCATCCAGATAGGACCGAACCCATTGATAACTTCCCGGAGCCCAAGAATGTCAAACAGCTTTCTCGATTCTTGGACATGACAGCCTTCTATGCTCGATTCATCAAGGGCTATGCAGCGATAGCCCAGCCTCTGAACATGCTCAAGAAAAAGGGTGTCGACTTTGTTTTTGGGCCGGAACAGCGGAAGGCTTTTGAAACCTTAAAGAAGGCATTGGTCTCGTCCCCCATTTTACGTATGCCCGATTTTAGTAGGCCCTTCATCGTGCATACAGACGCCTCAGGGACAGCAATAGGTGCAATTTTGTACCAGGAGTACGACAGTCACCTTTTCCCGGTTTCTTATGCATCCCGTGCTCTCAACAAACATGAGTTGAACTACTCCACTTTGCAATTGGAGTGTTTAGCTATAGTTTTCGCATTGCAAAAATATCAACAGTATTTGGAGCACAGGGAATTTCATCTCCATACAGATTGTTCAGCCCTCACCTGGTTATTAAATCACCCTCGTCAGGTAGGCAAAATAGCCAGGTGGATTTCATTCATTAATTCCTTCAAGTTCCAAATTCATCACATCAAGGGCAAAGACAACGTGGTGGCTGACTGTCTCTCTAGGCTTTTTGAGGGCTCCGAGCCTACTGAGGCCCCCAAACCCGATCCCTCTCCCACGATGGCGCTCCTGGGCTTACCGGAATTGTTCAAAGACATAAGCAAACATCAGGTAGAGGACCCTTCCCTAGCAAAAATTATCCGTTCCACCAGTAAGCCCGAGGGTTATTCTGTCCAAGATGGTGTACTCATGTATCGACAACCCAACCAGACCAAACCAAGGGTTGTCGTGCCCCCTAAGTTAATGGATCTATTATTCAAATATTATCACGAGTCACCCACTTCCGCTCACCTTGGCATTCGTAAAACCCTAGCCCGTGTTGAGGCTTATTTCTGGGCCAAGGATCTTCGACAGGAAATCACCCAGAGAGTAAAAGCTTGCGTCAAGTGCCAACGCTGCAAGCAAGCTCCCAACTCCAACTTAGGGCAGCTCTCATCTGAAGTGGTCACCAAACCTTGGGAGAAAATTTTCATTGACCACATCGGTCCTTTACCCCGCTCTACCAAGGGCAACAAATACATCCTCACCATAGTTGACTCCTTTTTAAAGTTTTGTATTTTCATACCCACCAGAAACACTCAAGCCCAAACAACAGCCAATCTTCTATTGAATAATGTTTTTTCTATTTTCGGTCCACCAAAGTACTTAGTTTCTGATAACGTTTCCGGCTTCCGTTCTAGAATTATTCAACAGCTGTGTCTGGATTTGGGCATTCAACACATTTTCACTAGCCCATATTACCCAAACCCCTCCCATGCTGAGAGAGTAAATAAACAAATTAAGGTGGCCATCCGTATTTTCCATAGTAAGCACCAACAGTTTTGGGATCAGCACCTTCACTGGTTTCAAATAGCTCTCAATTCCGCAGCCCACGAGAGTACCCTCAATTCACCATCCCGCCTTTTCCTGGGTAGAACTCTTCACCATCCTTTAGAACTCCATTGGAATCTTGATACCTTGGTCGAACAGAATGGCCCATCACCCTCCCTTCAGGAGGAGTGGGAACAAGCCATCGAGAATCTTCGAAAGGCCCGTGCCAAAAGGGAAAGGATATATAATAGGGATAGGACCCCCGCCACTTTCAAGCCCGGAGATTGGGTAATGTATAAATTGCACCCCCTGAGCAAGAAAATTGACAATGTCAATCAAAAGTTGTTGCCCCTTTGGTCCAAGCCTTGTGTAATAGAGACCTTTGTCTCGCCTGTGACTGTCCGATTGCTCGACCCCACCAATGGAAAATTCATACGACAGGCCCACGTTCCTCAGTTGAAGAGGTTTTTCAACCCTTCCAAGTAAAAAGTAAGATTCATCAACACTTTTCTTACCCAGACCGACGATCGTCTGCCAAGCCAGCCAGAACCTAGTGATAGTAGTTGTAAGCTTTTCTTCCTTCTTCTTCTTCTCTTTCTAGCCCCTCCCAGTTGAGGGCGGTGAGTCTAAGGCATCGCCTTCCTTTGCGATGGGTATGCCTACACCTTACCCCAGCTGTGGAGTGGGTTTTCCCCTCTCCTCTTCTGCCAGCGGCATAGACGGATTTTTCCCCGAGGCTGTTTTAATATTTAAATTAATTTCTTTTGTTTATAAATTATCTTCGCCCTTGGATTGAACCTTTTTTATTTATTTTTTTTTCTCAATCCCAGAGCGAGGGGCCTCGGATGACTTCCGTTCTTGTCGATTGATTGTAGTTGTGTACAGGCTACAATCCATCGAATGCCAACTGGTACCTAGTCACAATTCTGCTTTACTTTCCTATCTTCACCTTTCTTCTGTTCTCTCGACGGCCGTCACTTAGGGAAGTTCTAGTCACTAGCAGTAGGGCTTAATTAGGTAGACCTTCGTAGATTTAGTTAGTCTTAGTAGGTATTATGTGGTAAGAAAGGGAATAAGTAAGTAAGGAGATAAAGGTATATACTTAGGGTATCAATTATTGGGAAAATGCCTTGTTATCAAACAATGGGATTTTCAGAACAATAAAGTTTGTGTTTAGAATGTTGAAGTTGGGAGAATGTATGTTTACGCGAAGGGGAAACACCGCCTCGCCGCGAACTGTATCCGTTTGTTTTGCTTGTATTCGGCATTCGTGTTTGCCTTTTTGCGTTTCCGCTTTCAAGGAAATTTTCGTTATCCTAGAACCCATCCTATCCTCAAACCGCAAAATCATCAAATGTCTCATGGAACCAAACGAAAACCACCCACACTGGAGATCCTGCCCAACTCAACGTGGTGCTACGCGCAGCATTTCCACAGTTATCGGCCCCGGTTGGCTCTTGCTTGCGATTCCCAGATTTAAATGGCATTGACATTCCCGAACATTTCCTCATTGGATTTTTTTTCCTACTCCACAGTCACCACCTGACCCCACCGAGTCAGGATTGCCGCACTCGATCACCCCTTCTGGGTTTTAATTGAACCGTACCTTTACCGCGAATTTGTAATCTGCACAATCATCCATAGACCAAAGATAAAAAAAAGTAAAAAAAAAATAATAAAAAAACATATGGAAGCAATATTTTAACCAAAGAAATGTATGAAAAGGCTATGAAATGTATAAAAAAAGCCAAGATGGTGATGGACTCGATCCCAGCAACTGAAGGACCAGTGCTGTTGACACCTTCCACACATATCGACACCGTTGTGAAGAGGCACTGAGGACATGGGGCTTCAAGGATCGTCACCAGCCTTCCCAACCTGAGTCTGGAAGTCCTCAGCGCGGTAGCGGCCGACCACCTGCCAGGCACGCCCATAACCACCGGGCCCTTTCTGCCATCTACCTGCCTGCACTTGCTGCGTGTGGTCCTGAGTCCTCCACTGCCCGGACCGGCATCCAACATCAACATCGGCCTCCCCTACAATGGGGCACCTTGTCATTGGCTTATCAACACTTAGCTCCGGCAAGAAAGTGCAACAAGTATGGGAAGAAATACAGGTCCATAAGTACAAGCATGAGAAAATTAAAAAAAAAAAAAAAAAAAAAAACAAAGACAAGGATGTGCGTGCAGATTATCGCCATTTCCATTCACTCGCCTTTGCAGATTTCCGGCATTTCAATCCACTCGCCTTTGTAGATTATCGGCAATCCTGGAAGCCTCTTCCAACCCCGGTCCCTACCTCTTTTAAGGGGGGGAGGAGTCCGGGCAATGTCAATGTCCAATTCCGCAACATTCAAAGGAGTTCGTCTCCATCTTTTTCGCTTCGAACGAGTTGGCACCACAGGGATCCCAGCGTGGATCACCACCCATCACCGAACGCGGGTTCCCGAGGGTCTCTCCCAAATACGTTCTAGGGCTCCGCCGCCCTTCGACCCCGTGATCCACCGCCCGGTGATGAGTTGGCGCGTCCCACTTTTTCAAATCAAACCAAAGCAAGGATTCTAGGGAATCACACCTCCCGCACCTCCACCATTCCTGCCTTCACCCCACAAGTCGCGGTGCAAATTCTTTCCGAGAAGGGAGTTTGGCTGTGACGGCTCGTGCCGCCAGCACTCCATATAGTAACGATTTCCGAGGCACTGGCCACAGCCGCGGTGTCCGACAGCCTGTTTCCAGAACCTTCTCGAATCGGTCCGCGGAGCGAAAGATATTCCCTACGCACGGTCGCTCCCCCCCATTTCGCCATCTTCGTTTTCCTGTACCAAATCGCTGCAACGCCATGGCCAGATAAGTTTTAGTTTAGTTGGGGGTTTACGTAGGCTAGGGATGAGCGGGGAATGATAATTAATTAATTAATCTCAAGTACAATTATTATGTAGCCAGTCAATTAAGGCTGTAACTTGTTCTGTAGAGGTAGTCTGGAACCTTAACGCTCATGTCGTTTCACGACATGGGCCATCAGCCATAGGATGGGTTTTAGATTTCTAGATATAGTTCATTATTAGATATTCACCTTCCAATTAATTTAGTATACTTAGATTAAATTATCTCATCAAAATGGCTGTTCTGGTCTGTGCTTGGCTGCGATCCGTCCCTGGGTAGTACCCACAGTAGGCCTATATCCTTCAGATACGTTTCCTAGGTTCAGTCAGTAAGTCATGTTCCAGCAATCTCATTTCACGGCATAAACCTCAATCCTCAACCATTTCCATAGTCACCCTTCAGTTAATCACCAACAACCTAGAGATGACTAGTCAGCCCATTCATGTTGTTGCTCGAGCTCAATAGTCCATCAATTCAGTTTGCCAATAGCTACTACTCACTGAGCTTTAGTTCAATACCACCGACCCCCACAATCAGCCTTTCCGAATACCCATTATCCATAGGTAACCGACATTTTTACCGTTCCATAGTTGAGCGGAATAGACAACAAGGTTCAGTAGCTGTACTTGTAAAAGTTTGGCTTCGGGTTTCATTTAACTTTACCAATAACTCAACACGTTTGAGCGGTTCCCTGTCAGGCGAGACTTTTACTTACGTATCTTTTTTGGATGGAAACGGATATAATACCTTTTCCTAACACTGCATGGGAATAATCACATTGCCACACCTGTAAACTGTACGCAAATAGGTTTATTTCCGGTTTCCTTTCCATTCCCGCCTCAGAGCTGCAATGTTCATTCCCGCACGCTGAATCAAATATAAAATTTAAGTCAGCTGTAGTTACAAACTATTTCACAGTTGTTGGTTATTGTTCTCGTTTAGTAATTGTTTTTTAAGTTTTAGGTTATACGCGACAGATAACATTGTGTTCCAACAGAATAAATTCAAACATACCCTGAATGAGATGTTGTATAGAATAAAACATTTAATCTGTTGCAATATTGATGGTGGTAGGAAAAATTTTGTAAGTATGGAACAAATAGCCATTGCCGGTCTCGGAATGTTGCCGCTCTATAATTCTCGAGGGGCAATGACGAACTTTGGGCTCTTAATGCACAAACAGCTATTTTTGTTGTTTTTGTCAGAAGCACATGTGATGGTCGAAGAGAACGAATATATACTTTAATTAATAGGCAAGCATGTTTCGTTTCCTCCTTTTTTCTCAGCTCGTATGCATCGTAGGAGAAATCCGCGCGTACCGTTAGAAATGCATAGTCCTGTAGATGAGCAGAATCTCGTTGTAATTCACATCGGACTTCAGGGCTGCGCCCCACAGGCTTGTAAAGTTCCTATGTTAATTTTATGATGGATAATTGAATGAGTCATTAGACAACTGTTGTAAAAACAACTGATAGAAAAAAGGAAGAACAGTATATGGTTCAGTTATATAATTTTTTTAAACTTCTTGGGACCAGATCAACTGAACTTTCGACCACGAGGCGATCTCTAGTATACTTTAATCTTGTGCTTTAAAGTCAATTCAACTAAGTTCATGCGTATCTATGTTTCGCAGTAGAAGTCCCGCCGCTATAGCCCACCAATCAGAACGCAGCATTTCATCCCCACCCCTCCCCCTAGGCCCCGCCCACCGACCAATCAGAGAGCAGCATTTCATTTTACCCCCTCCCAGGCCCCGCCCACCGACCAATCAGAGAACAGCGATGGCGGCTAGGCCCCGCCCCTTGGCCAATCAGAGAGCAGTGATGTGTCCACGTGTTTAATAAACCGCCACGTGGGATGACGTAATCACCCACGTGCTTTAGATGGTGTACATAACCTTACTTTTGGCACTGATATGCCACGTGTGAAAATCAATGTTATGTTATGCTGTAAAAGAGAACATTTGGATGGTTATATAGTAGATACAATAAAGTGTTATACTATATAAAGTGTATAATACCTAAAAATGTTAAAGATTTTGGCTAAAAAACTAAAAAATTGCCAATATCTCGAAAACGGTGCGTTCTATGGGTCTGAGGACCTCAAAAAACCACCTACTACGTAGTGTAGGTGCCCCCAGGGGGTAGGTACCCATAATTAAAAAATTAACCAAAATGTTGCGGGTTGCATTCAGAAAAATGAAGGGGCAAAACTTTGAAATTCCATATCTTGGGAACGGCTGGGCCGATTGTCTTTATACTTGGTATATGCACACATGTAATTATTGTCTACAAATGCATGGAAGGAGGTATCTAAAAATTGAAGGCGTAAAAAAGTTTAATTATATATCTTAGGAATGGCTGGCTCGATTAACTTCAAACTTGGTATATGTATATATGTTATGTTGGCCTATTGATGTAATGCGTGGTGCATTCAAAAAAATGAAGGAGCAAAGTGTTAATATTGATACCTTGGAAATTAACATAACTATAAGTTTAAGACGGTATTATTATTAATAATACAACTATTGTGCACCCTCCAGGACACGGTTTGGGAATGCCCGAGTGGTTCTTTTTTTACCACCCCCAGGTTAAGTATTATACAAGACAGACGTTTAATTAGATAAATCTAATTAAATATCGTTCAATCGTATAATACCCCCTCCCTTATTTTACAGAGGGTGAATAATAGTTCTTACCTTGGTAATTGGGCTGAAATCAACACACACAAGTATTAGACTATAAACTACTTTAATACAACTACCGCTACTACCACAATGCTACCACTACTACAAAATTAAAATAAAAAACAACTTTAGTGTTTGAAAATTTTTACGTTTGGAGACTTTTCAACTGCGCTGGTGCAGACCACACTATATTGTTTTGTCGTGGTGAAACAGTCAAGATCTTCTTCAGTCAACACACGATCAAACCTTGCTGGTAGGAAGGTCACACGTTTGTCTCCATTGACTAGAATGATTTCTAGTAATATCGCTGAATGGTTGAATCTGGTTGGCACCCTCTTCGCACCGACGATCTTCGCCGGCTGGGTGATTTCCTTGATGGAAATCTTTTCAGAAGCTACAATTGCTTCTTCGCAAGCAGCAAGCTTGGAGTTAAGATCCATCTGAAAATCAATTAAAGCAAGTCTTAGTGTCTAATATATTAGGATTAATGCATATGTTAGTTGAGTTATTGTTTTGCAGATTATGCCACCTGTAAAAAACATAATGCGTGTAAAGGTTTTAGCCATCCCATGCCTTCTGAGAACTGGGAACAAGTACTGCGTTGAATTATAGTTTCTTTGTGTGACCCTTGTTATATTTAGTAATGTTGCTTTAAAGCATGTTTGTTTTAATGTTATTCAGGTAATTGGTTGTTATCGTATTTATTGTTAGTATATTGTCATTGTTACCCCACTTGTTATTGTTAATCTATTTAAGTGTTACCCCACTATGTCATTGTTATTTACTTAAGTGTTAGTTGTATTTTAACTTAATGATACTTAAGCAATTTATGTAGTCGTTAAATTATATTGTATGTATTGTTAGTATAATGGTAATCATTGTGTTAGCGTTTTTTGTATTTCTTGATATAGTTAGTTAGATAGTTAACCATAAAGAAAATGTTTGATGTAAAATAGTGTGTTGCCGTAAATAAATACACAAATAAATAATACAAGGGATAAAATATCAATGATTTGGATGAGAGATAACACGATTAAAAGAGTTAGTGGTTACCTTATGTTGTAGTAGTAGCAGCGAACAGTAGTAGCAGCAGCAGTAGTTGCAGCGGGAGTGGAAGCTGGCTGTAGCTTGAGTGTAGCGCTAGGATGGGGAAGGCTGGTTTTATACACCGCAGGAGAGGGGGATTTGAGTGGGGGTCACCGGAAGCGTCACGTGGGAGCGTCGTGTGGGATCACCGCGACCGCCTTTATGTACATATTTACACAGTATGTTTAACTAAAATATATTAACTGAACATATTTAGAAAAATATCTTTTTTCTTTTTAAAATTATATTTCTACAGAAAGGGCATCTTATAAGTTTTTTAGAACAATTTACGCATACGGTGTGACTACAAGTAAGTAAAAGAATTGTTGGTAAATATTCGAGGCATATTCGACAGTTTATATTTCTTGGTGGTTCTTCGTCATCTGAATCGTCTTCGGAATCATGACCTAAAACGTTGTTTACCCTTTCTCCTGCGGTGATAAGAATTGCCTCCAGGGATTCCCGGAGGTCTTCCCAAAGGACTGGGGCAATGTGAACCATTTCGGAGACGGTGGTATCATCCAGGAAATGGTTGGCCAGCCATAAGGCATCCCTCAGCTCTACTCTTGCAATTTGAATGGCCAAAAGTAGATCCGGGAGCTCATATTGTCGATTGCTTGTAAATCTCTGTTTTGACAAAAATAATGTATTAAAGAAATGTCAACATAGCAAGGTACAATATAAGTTAATAAATAAGAATAATACCGTACCTGTAAAAAGTTGTGAAGTCGGTATTCCCGGATATGTTGGCGATCGGCTTCAATTTGACATCTGATGCAACGTGCAGCTGTTGATGTCTATAACAATACAGAGTTTTTATTAATGTTTTAAGCTGTATAATAATAAAACGGGCTTGATTCCGTAAACAACATATTATGTACCTACCCTGGTTATCCCTGAGGATGTTGATGGCTGATCTACAATTCTGGTAGTACATGTTCGCGTCTGTTGACATTGTGGTGTTGAAAGTATCCTCGTGATTGTCACGTGAGGTGGTTCAGGTGGGTTTCTGCTTGATGTGCTTACGTTGAGAGGTCTTAATGTGGCGTAGACTTGGTTTTCTCCACTGATTATAGATGGGGAGAGTGCTTCTTGATCGTCATCCTAACACAATTAATATTATTAGAACAATGTACTTAAATATGCTATACACACACACATATTAATTGCTATTGCGTGTTATACTTACATTCCTTCTTTGAGGTAATGGTATCCAATAATCTTGTGATGATGATGATGAGGACCCTGGGTTATTTACTCCGTCAGATTGTGTTTGATTGTCACGTTGTTCTTCTGTTGTCTAAAATAAAATATTATTGGGGTTAAAAAGTGGTATTAAAATTATGGTGCTAGTATGAGCCTAATTTGAATTACTACTTACTCTTGGACGTTTTGGTGGAGAGCAAGTGGCAGTTGACAGCGTTATCACGATGATGAAAGCAAACTTAAGAAAAGCCATGGTAAACTATTAACACTATTTGTTTGACCGTGCTTAAATAGCCCGGAGTGTCCCCTCTACCAGCCGTTGCAGGAAGGTGATTCACATCTGGCCGGCGGCTGCCACTTCCGCTCGCATTCAAGATGGAGCAGGGCATGTGTTTGGTGAAATTCTGGTACTTTCCGATATTTACAAATTTTATTTGTTGTGCAAAATGTAATGGTCTGTTAATTAACGGGGTTGAAGAAACATACGGTTGGATGATTATGAGAATTAATGATTTAAATTTTGAAAGTTTCAAGTGCTTCGTGTGTGGTGATTACCTTCCAGTTGTATGGCGATTGGAATTTTAGGTATGTATTTATTTTTAATGGCTCACGTTTCCACACCACCCAAGGGGTAGGAGCCTCGGCGCGTTCTTTTTGTTTACTCAGAGCATCCCCGGGAGGCCTAACCCTGTGGGGTAGGTTGCCCACACCATCGCAACCTACGGTGGTAGCCACTCCATTACAAAAATGCTACCTCCCTTTCAAATATTTTTTTTATTTTATATTTTTAAATTTTTTTGTTCTTTACAAATTATGGTGATGTCGAAGGAAGCGCACTGCTTTACGGGGTTTTTACCCCCGACCCTCTCATCTACATCAAGGTGGTACCAATACACTCCAAGGTTTACGGGCCTTTTCCTCAGCCACGCCAGGGACCTCAGGACCGTTCCAAGGAGTAGCCCGAACCCTCCTCGGATCGGGGCGCCTCAATCTACTAGGTCCTCACATTCACACATGGAGAAAAGCCGGTGGATAACACAATGTTTTGCGGTTTTTAGGCCAACCACCATTCTCACTCCTGGACTTATGGGTTTTACGCCAGCCTGTTAAGTGAGTGGCTTGTTCTCCAGTTACCAGCCTTGAGTAGGTGACATTCACCGAAACTTGAAAGATTTTTAATCAAAATATGATTTATGTTCATCTAGAAATCTACTAGTTACGTTCTGATATAAAGCTACATAATCCCAATCAACTTTACCAGCAAAATCACGAATGAACCTCTCGGATAGTGTTTGATATTTACACAAAATATCCCAGCAACCTTCAAAATTGGGAACCATCTCCCTCAGGAACTCTTCTGAAAATTTAGTGCGTCTTAAAAGCTTAGCCCAATTGACTCTGTGCGAGTAGATTCGCAACATATCAATTGAAAAATCATAATGAGAGGATAGAAGATCCCAGTTCATGTACTGATCAAACTTCATAATGAAGTTGTCAGTCAACACCCCTTTGGGCTCTTTGGGCTCTGTCGAGAGAAGGTTCCACACTGTTGTTGCCATCTTGACAGCTGAATAAAGACTAAACTTGAGTCAAGCTTATATATCTTTTATAAGCAGTATGCAGTGCACATCTATCAAAGCCTCCAGCGTGCTGGGGTAGTGGGCAATTCACATTATTTACAATATTTACAAGAGCGGTATTTTGATATTCCAAAACGTTAGGATGAAAGCGAGTTAAAAACGTTACCTTTTCTAAGCCCTTAGTGTATATTATGTCAAAAGGTCTGCACAATTCACGTATTAGCCTTTCATTATACGGAATTTTACCGTCTTCCCATCGAATACGGTGATGATGACGGGTCAACCATCGCGCTGTGCGGCGCATTTTCTCGTTTAAATTCTTAATTTTGTATGGGGAGCTAAACACGAAATAGCTGCTTGTAAAATTTCCAAAAATTGCGAATTCCTTAATAATAAATTGGTTTTTGTTATCTTTGAAAGCTTGAAATTCAACAACCGCAACCGTTTGGGGTGAAAGTCCATGTCCATGTTGTGTCTCACTCTGAAAAGATTGTATAAAAAATGGTTATACCGTTAAATAAATAAATAAATAAATAAAGGCCATCGTTTGTACAACAGTATTTCATTGTAAAGATATTTGTAAATGTGCGGTGGCAATTTAAGAAAATCGATTGCCTCGTTGTCCTCACTACTATTCAACACCTCCGCAATGAAATTTTTTATTGCCTCAGCGTGAGGCAGTAGATCCCCAAAGCGAATGTAGACCAGAGGGAGGCTATTTATAAACTGAACCCACTCCGCACTGTTTAACGCCAAAGTATGTTCTCCATCGTGGAGGAACACGTGCTGTTTGCCAAATACGGAATTTACCTTGATACTCTCACCGGTTTTTAAAATACAGCTAAAGCTTTTTCTTTCTTCCACCGCACATGTCACTGCATTAAAAGTAGATATTCCAAATTCGTTAAAAACACTGTATGGCCAGAAAACCCAACCTCGTTTACCTTTGAACAAAACTCCCAATTCGTCATTTCTATTTTTAAATACACCCGTAATAATACATTTAGATAACTCGCAATCAAAGTAGTAAATCATTTTTAAAAATATCCCGGTTAATGCATTAATAGGCTCTTTAGGTTTGGGGATAATATGAACGTCCATACTTACAAGATCCTCTCGCGACGGCTCCATAGCAGCAACTGACAATTTTTTAAAATATTACCGTAGTTTTTAGTTTTCCCCCACCCTTTCGTAGGCCAAATTAAAAAAATTCCCACACTACAACCCTTAACCTATATCGTCACCTTATTTACTGTGCCTGTGAGAAGTGAGTACGTCATGTGACTGTCGTGTAAGAGAAGGCAGTATGCAGTAGTATTTTCCGACACATTTTCTGTAGTTTCAAAATCTATTCTAACGTCTACAGGCCCCGATTTGATCGTGTCATTTTGTTTGGAACAATCGATTACGTATAGAGGCGTTTTATTTTTAAATTTATCCAGCTCAACGGTAGGTGTTGAGGGTCTGTTATAGTAACTATTTTGAAAACGATAAAACATTTCATAGAATAGTGATATGTCTCCGTGAATGTTATCGTATGGGAAATATTGTGAATTCAGATACAACTTGACATTGTTTAGACTGTTTCTATCAAATTGTGCCATGTCTTTCTTCAAATTATTTTTTCTTCCCGTTTGGAAAGCCAAAATCACGTAACGAGGCTTTTCGAGCTGAGAAGATGTTTTGATTGTCCAAGAATGCGTTTTCGATTGAGGTAAAGTAGGATATTCGTGTATTTCCCATGAACGGAAAGGTAGATGTATTTTTGTATCTTTTTCAATCATCTTGTACAACTTTAATTTATAAGCATCCGACACGGAGATATGCGGCACCCTCCAGTATATGTTTGTAATATCCAGAGTGATCCCCGTTGCATCATTACTCAATACGGCGTTATTATCCGTTGAGGAGCGAAGTAGAATCAATTCTTGTCTTGTGTTTACGATAATACGGCGATAATCCTCAGCAAAGCCGAGTAGTAAGCGTAAAGGGATGGAGAATGAAAAATTCCCATCGTCAGGCTGAAGTTTTTCACCCGGCCCCAACCAGCAGGCATTTTTTAGACTGTGTAACTCGTTTGGGTGAATGGATATGAGACCTTTAATAGTTGTAGTAATACCTACATTTTTAGTCCTATCGATTTCCACACCCCCAATTTCGTAACGTATATCGTCAAAGAGAAAAGCAATTGCGTTATTGATAAGCTCTACAGTAGCAGCTGTGTTATCGGCTTTTTTCCCGCTTACTTTACCAGAAATGTAAAGAGTACTATCGTATGGTACATTGTGAAACAGGCAGTGAAACAGGAGCGCGATGTCACGAACCGAGTCATCTCTGCTTCGCCTCAAGCTCATCTGGCTGAGTCCCAGACTCAAGCCAGAAAGCGAAAGAAGAGGCAGAGCGGTTCATCATCGGGAAGCCCTGAGCTCGGGGAGTTGGACTTGGCGCCGAGGCCGGTTTTTGTCACTGCATCATCGCAGACATCTCCTGTCCCGGCTGCTCATTCCATCCCGGGCGCTGTCGTTGTTCCAGCGGCTACTCCTGCAGAGGTTCCTGCTCCGGCGGCTAATCCTGCCTTGGCAGAAAACTCTGCCTCGACACCTTTGGGGGGCTGGAAGACGCGCCTGTCTAAGAAAGAAAGGAGGAGGCAGAAGCAAGCGGAGGCAGCTTCGAAAAGTGCGTCGAGGGTGGAGCGGACGCAAGTCTCAAACCCGGTTGGGGAGGCCTCTGGCAAGTCTGTCAGAAAGCCTAAACAACCCAGGCCTAAGAAGCCCAGGAAGGAGGCAATCTTGATTAAGCCCTTAGGGGGGCGATCTTTTGCCGATGTTCTGGGTCAGATTAGATCGCAGGCCAAACCGGAAGAGACCGACACCGTTATCAAGTCTATTCGGCGAACCCAGAACGGGGATGTCCTCCTCGAACTGGGGAAGTCGAGTGACAAGATCGGTTTTGCCGCTTCCCTCAAGACTGCACTTGGGGACAAAGGCTCCATCAAGGCCCTAGAACCGAAGTGTTCGGTCGAGATTCGGGACCTTGATGCCCTCTCCACCGAAGACGAGGTGACCCGTGCGATCCAGGTGGCACTCCCGGAGATACCGGCTGATGGAGTGAGGGTATGGCTGACAAAGCCTAACCGAAGTCAACTCCGGATGGCTGTTGCTGAGATGGGCGAAAAGCACGCCAATAAGCTGCTTAGCCTTCAGCACCTCAGAGTCGGTTGGGTCAGTTGCAGGCTCAAACGGAGGGTGGTAGTTTCGAGATGCTTTCGTTGCCTCGGTTTCGGCCACTCCTCCCGAAACTGTAAAGGGCCCGACAGGAGTGCCAACTGCTTCCAGTGTGGAAGCCAGGGCCACAAACGCAAGGAATGTTCCTCGAGCCCCTCCTGCTTTCTCTGCAAGGATTCAGGCTCCAGTGCCCTCGGTCACTTACCCGGGTCTGGTCAGTGCGGTGCCTTCAGAACCGCACTTGAACAGGCAAAAGGCAGCGGCCGGTAATTCGCATCCTCCAGGCCAATCTTCATAGATCCTGGGGAGCTGATAACCTTCTAGATCAGCTCGCCCGAGAACTTGGTGCTGACGCGCTCCTTATCAGCGAACAGTATCGGGACAGAGACCCAAACACTTGGATCTCCGACAGCCTCGGTACTGCTGCACTTTGGGCGCGTAATACGCGGGATGTCTTGGTGCGGAGTCATGGTCGCGGCCGAGGATTTGCCTGGGTTAGGTGTAGGGACGTGACAATCTTCAGTTGCTACCTCACCCCCAACGAGGCCGTCCAGGACTTCCGCGACAAGATAGATAGCCTAGAGGAGTGCGTTCTTTGCACCACCGGGCATGTCGTCGTTGGTGGCGATTTCAACGCCAGGGCCGTCGAGTGGGGAATGCCCTCTACCAGCTCCCGGGGGAAATACATCCTGGATTTCATCGCCAGGGCCGGTCTTGTCGTCCTCAACCAGGGCGACACACCTACTTTTCGGCGCCCCGGGCAGAGAGGCACGATCCCTGACGTCACCTTTGCGTCTGAGTCGCTCCTTCCGAGGATCTCTGGCTGGAGGGTTGTGGAGGACTACACGGGTAGCGACCACCAATACATCGTGTTTGATCTGCATGATCAGGAAAATCGTCGAGTTTCCGCATCTCGGGAAGGGCCACGCCGGTGGAACACCAACAAACTGGACGTGGTTAAGTTCACCGAAGTCATCTCTCGGGGAGCGCAGGGGAATCCTGGTGAGGCTGGGGCCGAGGCACTAGTAACATCCACGATGGAACTGATCGTCTCGGCCTGCGACCAGTCTATGCCGCGAAGGAAACCCCGACGCGACAAACAACCCGTTTACTGGTGGACTGAAGAGATTGCGGAACTCAGAAGAACATGTTTAAGAACTAGACGAGCCGCCACTAGAGCGAGAATTCCCGCAGACAGAGTTCGTAAGTCGGAGGCCTATAAAGCTGCGAGAAAATCTCTCCGCCAGGCGATCAACAGGAGCAAGGCGAATAGCTGGAGGAGACTTCGTGACGACGTTGACTCCGACCCGTGGGGCCTGGGTTACAAACTTGTAACGCAGAAACTCGGCGCCCGCTCTCCACCTTCCATCATGGAGGGCGCCACCATGGGGAGGATCGTCGCTGCGTTGTTTCCTGAACATCCTCAGCGACCGCCGGTTGACTTCAGACGGGTAGAGGACGTTCCACTCTTCACTTTCGAGGAGCTGGAAACCTCCGTTCTCTCCCTGAAGAGCAACAAGGCTCCTGGCCCGGACGGGATTCCCAGTGAGGCTTTAAAGAAAGTATTTTCAATCAACGCTGACTTGTTGTTGAGAATGTACAATGCCTGTTTGGTAGAAGGGGTGTTTCCGGCTCCCTGGAAAACAGCCAGGCTTGTACTGATCAGCAAGGGCAAAGGTGATCCCGAGCTGCCGTCGTCCCACAGGCCTCTCTGCATGTTGGACACGGCTGGGAAGCTGTTCGAGAAGCTGATCCGTTCCCGCCTGACTTCTGCCGTGGAAGCTGCCGGGGACTTATGCCCCCGTCAGTACGGCTTCAGAAAGGGACGGTCAACGATCGACGCTGTCACCGAAGTTCAGAGAGCTGTGGAGAGAGCCGAGAGCCACAACCATTTCTCCCGCCGAGTAGTGCTTCTTGTTACGCTTGATGTCAAGAATGCCTTCAACTCGGCAAGGTGGGTCGATATGTTGGATGCGCTTCGCAACACCTTTCGTATTCCTGCATATCTGTTGCGGCTCATCGAGGATTATCTACGCTCTCGAAGCCTGATTTATGACACGAGGGACGGAACGCGGACGATGGAAGTCACTTCTGGTGCCGCACAAGGTTCAATACTCGGCCCGGATCTCTGGAACGTTGCCTATGACAGCCTCCTGAGGTCCGAGATGCCTGAGGAAACCACTTTGGTTGGGTACGCCGATGACGTTGCAGCTCTCATTGCTGCACGCAACGTTGAGCTGGCCCAACTGAAGTTGAACCGAGTTATGCGGGTGGTCAACAACTGGATGTCCGATCACGGTCTCTCGCTTGCTCTCAGTAAGACGGAGATTGTGATCCTCACGAAGAAGAGGATCGACACCGTCGTCCCACTCCGAGTGGGAAGGGAGGTGGTCACATCAACTCGTGCCGCCAAATACCTCGGGGTTATGGTGGACACCAAGTTAAGCTGGAGGGATCAGATCTTTCGTACGGCGGACAAGGCCGCTAAGGTAGTCACTTACCTTAGTAGGCTGATGGCCAATGTCGGGGGTCCCCGATCCAGCAGAAGACGTCTGTTGATGTCCGCGGTCCAGTCCGTGCTCCTTTACGGGGCAGAGGTGTGGGCAGGCGCTCTAGATAAGGAGTGCTACAGGTTGCGACTCGCCCGGGTTCAGCGTCAAGCTGCGCTCCGGGTGTGTTCCGCCTACCGGACAGTGTCCGAGCCTGCCGTCCTGGTGGTCGCCGGAGTCATCCCGGTCAAGCTCTTGGCAGGGGAGAGGAAAGCGATTTACCAGAGACAAGGCGAGATCGGCAAGGACACGGCAAGAACCGAAGAGCGCTCCCGAACCTTCCAGCAGTGGCAACACAGCTGGGAGCACGACACCCGAGGACGATGGACTGCGCGACTCATCGAGCAGGTCCAACCATGGGTGGAAAGGCGGCATGGCGAGGTGGACTACTACCTCACGCAGTTCCTGACAGGTCACGGCTACTTCAAGTCGTACCTGAACCGGATGGGCAAGACCGGTTCACCGGATTGCATCTACTGCCCGGGCGTTCCCGATGACGCGGAACACACCTTCTTCCGCTGTTCGCGTTGGGAAAGGCCCCGCCTGGAGGCCACAAGAAAACTCGGTGTTTTTTCGGTGGACACGGTCTGCCAAAAGATTATGGAGGATGAGGGCAACTGGGATTGTTTGTCACAGTTCGTCCGGGGTATCCTCCTGGAAAAGAAAACCGATTTGGACCACGAAGTGGCCCAGATCCCTTGACCGAACAGCTGGATAAGGAGCGAGCCCCATGGGCGTAAGCCAAATTTAGGCCTAGCCTGACGTAATGTGATAAACAATTCCAGGTTAGAATCCTAAAGAGTAGAGGAGGTTTTTTAGTGGGTAAACCCGTTTTTTAGGGGAGTCCCACACTACAGGCTGGCCACCTGTGTGCGTAACGCATTTTCCCTGCCTCTCCCTCAAAAAAAAAAAAAAAAAAAAAAAAAAAAAATCGTATGGTGCTGTAATAATATCCTGCTGGCTGATGGGTATACGGATTTCATCATTGTTTTTATATGTAGAGGATGCGTAAGGCTTATGGATATGGAATTCCATTCCAGTGATTACATCACTGTATTCTGCGCTGCCTTCTATATCCAACATCTTGTACCTTAAATCCAAGAGAACGTAAAAATTTGATATTGGCTGATGTTAACCGTATGGTGTCCTGACCCAAACTGACTTTATTTGTGTTGGAAAGCTCTCTAAATACAAGCCCCATTTCTCTCCCTTATATGAAGTCTGATGGAGACTGCCTCGTTCCGTAAATTTATTCTATCACCGTTTTGGTCTTTGAGACAAATAGTAACGTTGTTTATCCTCTTGACGTTCACCGGCAAGTAAATGATTGTATTAGGAGCCTCAACTATTTTATACCCTGGCCCAACGTTCGGGTAGAACTCATGAATCACGTGGCCCTCCTCGCCATTATTGTATGACCCACGAACTATGTTGCACTCCACACGAATAACATCAACTTTCATAATACTAACCGGTCTATCGGAAATATGCTTTGTAGCCGGATTCAAGACTTTCTTATCGAAGCCCAATAGCGAAGCTATCGTACCCTCCTTATCAAAGTCAATTTTTCTTTACACTCAATTTCAGCTTTCAACGTATTATTATTAGCTTTTAGGCTTAGTCCCAACCCCTCGCCCATTTTGGTTTGTAAATATTTTTCAATATCCTCAATTTCGTATGCTCCTTCCTCTATAGTAATACATTTATTATCGCCATAGTAAAATTTATCATTTATGCCTTTTTCGATATTTGGAATTGAATGATAAGTCATCAAGTCTACCAGGCCAATCTCCCATTCACCATTACTAACATCCAAAGGTGGGAAGTAGTCTTTTGTGATAAACGACCCTTTACCGCTTAAGCAAAACATTGCCGCAGAGAAACTCTAAGCACAAGTGTCCGCACACGACTGAATTGAAATTCTGTCTTCTTTGGTAATTATAGTAAATATTGCAGGGTTCAAAATACCGTAATAGCTCTAACGGTGGTGCGAGGTTTCCAAAACTATCAAAGTAATATACCTTATCATTAAGTTTTTTGTAGCATACCCAGTGAGTACCCTCACCAGTATGTGAATCCAAATTTACAATAGCCGATTCGTATTTTTTCGGTACACGAGGTAACGTATCTCTCATATAAACGCCTCTAAAGTTTGGCACCCTTAACTTTTTAGCGTAATAAAGTAAATCGTAGTTTGTTAGAGGCTTTATCGGGATCGACGTTTTTTTTAATCACCCTTGTCTTTTTCTTACCGCTTCCTCGTTTCGGATACGGTCTAAGGTATAACCCTTTACCTTTGGGCGGCGATTTTCGCTTAGTGGCACGTTTTTTCTTTTTACCACCGCCAAACTTAGTTTTAGCTTTCATGGCTGTTGTCACTGCCCAGGCAGCTGCTTTTTCCCCAATGGAAGCGTCAGATGCTTTAAATCTGCGCCAGGCGCGTTCAGCCAACTCTTTGTCTGCCTGTTTTCTATGAGCGTTATCGCTATACTTTGAATAGGCAATATCGTGAATCTTGCACGCCTCGTCAAGACCGTTTATCCCCTTATCACCTCGCGCTAGCCTCTTTTGTAATCTGGTTCCGGGACCACAGTAATTATACCCCGGAAGGTGTGCCTCAAAAGGTAGTAAATCAATAGCTTTGTTCACCACGGAGGAGATGATACCACCACCTTGCACGACAGCTTGACCGCGTCTGACTGATCTTGCTTTGCGTCCAGCCATTTTATTACTGATGACATACCGATGTCGTATCTAGCTAAATAACTTTTGCCCAGAGTGCAGAGCGCAGAGCGTAGAGCGCAGAGTGCAGAGCGCAGAGCGCAGAGCGTAGAGCGCAGAGCGCAGAGCGCAGAGCGCAGAGCGCAGAGCGTAGAGCGCAGAGCGCAGAGCGCAGAGCGCAGAGCGCAGAGCGTAGAGCGCAGAGCGCAGGTCGCAGAGCGTAGTGCACTTAATTCCAAGTTTTCCTAGTTTTACAATATTTTTTAACAGACATGTACAAAATCTGTCGACATAGCAATTGGCACAGTGATTGGCAAATTCAAAAGCTGACAATTTAACACATTTGTCCGGGCAGCATGTAAAAAAATGATCCGTTTTAAAGATTTTAATTTTAACTTTTTTTATTTTCTTTGAGACCTTGTATGATTTACATTTACATTGGCAATAGCTAAAGCTCTCACATTTACTACAAGCCAACCCGTCGACTTGGTCTTCTGGAACAATAAAACACTTTTTATCGCAACAGTAGTGCCCCATCTTCAATGTTCACCATATGACTTCACATAACAACTGATGTTAGCAGTTTACAGTCCTTTTATTTATGACGAGCCACCACCACCTAGCCTCCGTGCACGCTCTTCCGCAGTTTCGAGAATCCCTGGTTGGTTTACTAGCTCTGATGCATCAATAGTCATCTCGTCATTGAACAAATCATCCCATGAGGTCAACTCTTGCACAACTTCAGTTTTCCAGTCTTTTTCATCGTGTAAACCCGCCCTGGCTCCATCTTTTGATTTTAAATGTTTGTATATCGAGTATGCCAATTCGGCAAGGGCTTCTTTTAGGTATTCTTTATTTACAGCGTCAGTCAGTCCTTGAGGCTTTTTAAGCTTTCTAATCCGATTATTCCCAGCATTCCAATGAGGTTCCTCTGTTTTTGGCACTTTACTTTTGCCGGGATCAACCAGTATGATAGTATTTTCTTGCAAGTATTTTAATGTCACCGCATCATGTATATGTGTTGGATCTGCAACCTGAGAAATCTTTTTATTTTTAAAGTTCCAAGTTTGCGTACCCGGAATGGGAGTACGATGGTCTAAATAGTGTTTGTTTACAGCATCGCCCGGCTTTGATGGTGGAGCCACATTTTGTATTACAGTGTTATGCACATCGTAAGCACCGTTTATATTTTTAAAAATAGTATTATTTTTGAAATAAAAAAGATTTACAGCATCATTATTTTCCACAGGAGTAGCGACGTTTTTTATTATAGAATTATTCGCATTATAAACTCCCTCACTAGTTTTGTTAACTGTATTTGTTTGGACATACAATCTATTAACAGCATCTCCGTCATTAATTGGTGATGCGATATCCTGTAAACGATACTGATGAAATGAATATGAATCCTTTAGTTTAATAGGAATTTGTGTTTCTATATACTGTTTTGTCACAGCATCGTCCTTTTCAATAGGGCTCCCCATATTACATATCCGTGTACTTTGTGCGTCAAACACATTATTTTGTAAACTGATACAGTTACGAAACGCCTGACAGTGGGTTTCATAGTTGACGGCATCTCGATTTTCTACGGCATCTCCTACATTTACTAAACGTTTCTCTTGTATATCATAATCTCCTTTGGGGGTAAGGTTGAACCCCTCACCCTTGGGTCCCCTCTGATCCCCCTTATCCTTTTTATCCGAATACCGTCCGAACTTGTCTACACTCATCGTAAAAGTGATTTAAATCTACTATTACCTGCCCCTTTTATAAACCCCGCTTCCCTCAGCTCCTCTATGATGTTGAGTATCTCGTTACTGTGGGAAGTGTTACCCGTCTCTGTTGACATTGCTAAAAGCTTGAGTCTACTTACCAATTCATTTGGGTTATCCCAATATATAATGTCGCGTGACTTGTTGGATTTCCACACGAGCCCCTTGCCTGATTTACTTGGTGGAAACAAGTCTTTGATAACATGTTTATATTTTAAACTATTATCCCTTCTAATCTGGTTGTAAAAGCTGTAGCCTTTCTTGTGAGCATTAGTAGCAACAAGTATATCCTTGTACACTTTTAAATCATTCTGCGAGTATTTTTCTTCACTGGGAAGTCTTTTAAATATCAGTTCGTAAAGCCCTTCAGTTGGTTGGTATCTTGTATTATTTATAAGGATAGCTCCATCAGCATTAAAATCTAAATCCTTATCACCAATCATCAATTTATTTCCCTCTTCGTTGTATCTCGGTCCAAAATCGTGATCAATTAATTTTGTCTTACCACCAGTATCCTCCATAAGTAATTTCATATACCTGAGGGTCAAGGGATTTTTAAACTGTTGTTCAAGATATCGGGAAGCTGTTTCAAGTCCTGAAGGAGTTGACACTACTTCCTTTACCCGGCTAGAGCTGGTCTTGGGGGTAGAAACACTCGGTGGATCAAATAGCCGTGGTAAATCCACATCGGTTGATTCATCTTCATCGGTTGTATCATAATCCATCTGTTCTACAGTAGGTTCCTCTTCCGCTTCTTGTTTAAAAGATTCAGGTTCAGATTTTACAGAAGGTTGAGCCGTTTTACGCAGCTCTCGAATGATGGGTTTGTATTGTTTTTCCAGAACTTTTTCCGTTTCCACTATACCATCTTTAAACATTCGGTATTTACGTCGAATGGCTTCTTTAAGCGCAGCCACACGCAACTTGAGTTGTTTATCAGTCGGCTTCATGATTGATACTAGTGGAATCTTTCAAGACTCCCATATTTAAGGCATCTCTACCTGCCTGAAGAACATTGCACGTTTCTTGTTTTTTCGTACGTATCTGATAACATCTAAAAGGGAAACTCCCTCACTAAAGTCCAATCCTCTGTAGTAACTTTGTTCTCGTGCATCAAATCGTGGTATTACATAAGGTAGAGTGAAACTCTTAAATACAAAAGTACGTTTCCATCCACCTCTCCATTGCGGTATCTCGGCAACAGTGTATTTATCATTTTCAACAGTATCTTCCATGTATTTCTTCAATATGTTCAAAGGCCGTTGTTCCTTGATATGTTGTAATAGAAAAGAATTCAAAAGCCAAAACTCACTGGGATTAGCACCCGTAAATGCTCGCCATTGGTCAAATAACTTTTGGTTAGTCACCGAGTATTTTCCGTTGGTTAAAGATATTCCAAATTTTTCACAGTGTATAGGTAGTGTAGGCAATGCTTCTTTTAGAAAATCTACTGTGTATAACCCTTGACAGAGATTGTTAACACCGATATAAGGTTTATTTCTATAACAATTTGGAACCCCGTCAGGTAAAGGGCCATATGCAGTATTATAACTAATATCAATATAACACTTTAGAGAAAGTGCTGAATTGTATATCTTTAAAGGTGATCGTATAGGAATGGTTCTCTCTGTAAGTAAAATGCATCTACTAGCATAAGGAATCTTACAACCGTATTCCAACATTCTATTGCATATTTGTGTAAAGTTCACACTACCGTGGAGGTTACGTAACGGCAGGGGTTGGCCAAAGATATCGGGAAATGGTCTGAACCTAGATATTAAATTTTGAGGATCCCTCACGGTGCAGTTGTTCATATCCTCGTGGTAAATTACAAGCTCCAGAGGTACGTTTTTCTTTTTACAGTGGAATATAAAGTTAAGCCAGGTGTCGCGATTGTATGTTCGCTCACTAGCAGAAATTATCAACAAAACCACTGGGGGCAGCATAGCTGAATGTTTTGGTGTTTTGTGCCTCCAGCAATGTTTGTTAAACGTATATCCATGTGGTGGTTTACGACTACAATAATTTCCACAAAACCTCTTTTTGTCCCTAAAATAATATGTACAGAGATTCGACTTGACATTATGTAGCCTTTTGTCGAAACCTCGAAGATCGTTGTACGAGTAGATGCGTACCATTACAGCTCTGTAATGAAACTGTCAAATTTTACCCTATACCTTCCCTTATTAAGGTCACGTGTCTTATCAATCACCAAAAACCCGTGTGTATCCTTCCAAGCTTGAGCACATAACTCTTTAAACTTTTCAAAAGACATGTCGGTTGTTACATGATCATTATATATATGTTTGAGGTTCATATCATCTTGTTTGAACAAAATAATAAAGTTACAATTGTCCCTGATGAGTTGTTTGGGGATAGCACTATATGTTTGTCCCAAATAAAATGTATCAATATTCTTATGTCTCCCCATTGTAAAATAATTACGAATATTATTGTGCTTCTCACAAGATATATCATCAAAAATCATAATTGAATTTGTTTTAGCATTATTAGGGTGTACTACTTGACTATTATCATCAAACGCAAAGTAACCAATTTCTTTGGGCAGAGCTTTTTGTAAAAATTTATATTTTGGTTGGTATAACGATTTTGAAAATGCATAGATGTTTTCAAATCTCAGACCATTTGGATCATATAAAAGATTAAATAAAACATTGGTTTTCCCCGAGTTGCTGGGACCGGATATGACACACCGGATGGTGTCTGGTAGGAGGGAACCATGCTTGGTGGGAAGCACACTCATACCGGAACCCATATATTCATCAAAGTTTTTTATAGTCAGCGGGGGGCTCTGTGCTGTCACGTGCATCGTTGCGCGTCGAATGTTTTATGCCGCCCATGTGTATGCTAATATACTGCCCACATGTGCGCCAACTCCGTGGGGAACATCCGCTCCACGCCTCGCCACACTCAGATAACAATGTCGGCCTTGTCAAGCCATGAGTCATGTTTCCTGTCGAACCCAAGCCATCTGACCTTAACTCTATCTCCTCTCTTTTGAAGTATTTTTTCTACTAGATATACATCTCCAGTTTTTGATTTACTCAGCTCCTCTTCGTAAAATCCGCCTTTAAGTATTTCGCCGTTATGGTCTTTTAAAATATATGTAACTGGTTTTGTAGGTTTAATCGCGTCAATTTTAAACACTTCGTTGGTCCAATTTGGTAAATAGCCTTTTGCAAAAACCTTTTTATATTTACTAATCCGCACACTATCCCCCAGATTAAATTTTGGATGACTTTTTGCCTTATATTTGTTTTTAGGGGCCTTAACCTTATTTATACGTTTAAAAATCGCTCTAACATGCTTCTGTCTCACATCTTTTGGTTTCATACCTATCGTTCTGTGTTTTGTGTTGTTGTAAGATTTGATAATATCAGGTAAGAGACTAACCCACTCATATTTACCTTTGATTGTAAATAATTTATACATTTTTGTCTTTATCGTTCTGTTAAATCTTTCCACAATGCTGGCTTTAAGGTCTGAATACGTATGATAGTGATTAATATTAGTAGTGTGGAATGGGGGCTTTTGGGCCAGTTCAAGGTCACCCGAGCGATGACGTCATCGATGACGTCATCGATTGCATCATCGATGACGTCATCACCAATGACGTCACTTCCTTGACGTCACACCCATGACGTCACAGAAATGACGTGCTGATGACGTCATCACCCCTTACGTCATCAAGATGACGTCATCGATGTCACAAAGGTCAAGGTCACGCTGAAACCTAAAATTTTTTGGCACTTTTGCTGTTTCTCGCACTACGCTCCGAGTTTCAGTCAGGTTACCATGACCTTGACAACTTGGAGCGAATTTGCGATGAGAAACAGCAAAAGTGCTGAGGAAACTTGAAGTTTGCAACGTGACTCTGCCTAAACCATCATGTGACACCGCTCGGGTGACCTTGAACTGTTCCAAAAGCCTTACTTTAACCATTACTGCAACCGCGATGTGCACCCTACGACAGACACCGAGCGACGGACCGTCCGGCCCTGCGCACTCTAGGTATATGGGAAGTGGTGGGGGGAATTTGTGATGACCATGGGAAAGTTAAAAATGCCAAGTCAGGTAGCACTGTTTCGGTGCTACCTTAAATTTACATGTTAAAGTGTGATGACCTTGAGGTTGACTGTAAATTTGGGACTTAGGATTGTTTTTAAAGATGTATCTAAAGAATCTTCAGATTTGAGTCAACACTTAGAAAAATTTACTCTTAGTAAAACTGTTTAATGTGTATTTGCCAGAGTTTAAGTGTGGTGACCTTGAAATACCCGAAATTGTCAGGAATTGGAGTAGCAACCGCGATGCACACCCTACGACAGTCACAGAGCGACTGACTGTCCGGCCCTGCGCACTCTAGGTATATGGGAAGTGGTGGGGGAAACTGCGATGACCTCGGGAAACTTGAAAATGTCAAGCCAGGTAGCACCGTTTTGGTGCTACCTTAAATTTACATGTTAAAGTGTGATGACCTTGAGTAAAAACATAGAAATACTACAAGTTGATACCGTCCCAGAGTTAAAGTGTGGTGACCTTGAGTGAAAACACTGAAATACTATAAGTTGAAATCACCCCAGAGTTAAAGTGTGATGACCTTGAGTGAAAACACAGAAATACTACAAGTCGATCCCGTCCCAGCGTTAAAGTGTGGTGACCTTGAGTCAAAACACAGAAATACTACAAGTCGATCCCGCCCCAGAGTTAAAGTGTGACGACCTTGAGTCAAAACACTAAAATACTTTAAGTCAAAATCATCCCAGAGTTAAAGTGTGATGACCTTGAGTCAAAACACAGAAATAATACAAGTTGCTGCAGTCTCAGAGTTAAAGTTTGGTGACTGATTGAATAATAAGAAAGTTTGGTTTTGTATGGGTAATCGGGACTCTAACAAATTTACCAACACCCAGCGTAAAAATGACTATCTTTTAAGAAATCAATTTTACAATTAATAGCTAAATCGCTTTAATACACTCTGAAACGCGAAAAGCCAAGACCTTAGGTTGAAATAATGAAAAACTAAATTTTACATATAGTCACAATTGTTAAAGTCCCCAAGGTCATCGCAATTCCCCCCACCACTTTCCTTATACCTAGGGCACCCGGAGCCGTACGATCAGTCGCTCTGCGACTGTCGTGGGGTGCACACTGGTGTCGGCACTCTGCTCTACGGTGTTAAGTTAAAGTTTAGGATTTATCATGTACAACAATAAAAACTTAGCAAATTATAACATTTTAGCCAGTTCAATTTACCACACTTACACTTATTTGGCAAAAACATAAAACTGTTGTACCATGAGTAAATTTTTCTAAGTGTTGGTTCAAACCTGGGGGTACTTCTGTTGAGATGAAAACTTTAACTCTAATCGTACGAAGAGTAAATATTTCTAAGTGTTTGCTCAAACCTTTAGGTAGCTCAACGCGCGGGGACGGGCTGCGAGCCGGCTGTGGCCGGGCCGCCTTATATCCCCACCGGGGTGGTCACGCCCAGGATATCAGGGGTGTGGGAGGGGGTGGGGGGGGGGTCACTTCTCGTCCGGAGCAAAAAACTTTTTGGTCAAGGTCAAAAATTTTTTCGAAAAAAAAAGTTCGGGGGGGGGGGGGTCACTTCTCGTCCGGAGCAAAAAACTTTTTGGTCAAGGTCAAAAAATTTTTCGAAAAAAAAGTTCGGGGGGGGGGGGGTCACTTCTCGTCCGGAGCAAAAAACTTTTTGGTCAAGGTCAAAAATTTTTTTCGAAAAAAAAGTTCGGGGGGGGGGGGGGGGGCTCGCCAAACTTTTCGCCGGGGGGGGGGGGGGGTTCAAGTGGGTCAAGGTCACCCACAACACTTCTACTCTAAGTGTTGGCTATACCCCCACCACAACTGAGTCCCTAGGCTGCACAACACCGCTCGGCCAGTATGTCTCCGGCTTCCATGCGGTGCGTCTCGCTGTTCTCCAACTCTCTATATGTAAGTATTTTTACAAGTTTTGAATCTAGGTCACTTCACTTTAACTCTGGGACAATATCGACTTGTGGTATTTCAGTGTTTTCACTCAAGGTCACCACACTTTAACTCTGCTGTTCTCCAACTCTCTATATGTAAGTATTTTTAAAAGTTTTGAATCTAGGTCACTTCACTTTAACTCTGGGACAATATCGACTTGTGGTATTTTAGTGTTTTCACTCAAGGTTATCACACTTTAACTCTGAGACTGCATCAACTTGTATTATTTATGTGTTTTGACTCAAGGTTACCACACTTTAACTTTGGGGTGGTATCAACTTGTAGTATTTCTATGTTTTGACTCAAGGTCATCACACTTTAAATCTGGGGCAATATCGACTTGTAGTACTTCAGTATTTTAACTCAAGGTCACCAAACTTTAACTCTGAGACTGCAGCAACTTGTATTATTTCTGTGTTTTGACTCAAGGTCATCACACTTTAACTCTGGGATGATTTTGACTTAAAGTATTTTAGTGTTTTGACTCAAGGTCGTCACACTTTAACTCTGGGGCGGGATCGACTTGTAGTATTTCTGTGTTTTGACTCAAGGTCACCACACTTTAACGCTGGGACGGGATCGACTTGTAGTATTTCTGTGTTTTCACTCAAGGTCATCACACTTTAACTCTGGGGTGATTTCAACTTATAGTATTTCAGTGTTTTCACTCAAGGTCACCACACTTTAACTCTGGGACGGTATCAACTTGTAGTATTTCTATGTTTTTACTCAAGGTCATCACACTTTAACATGTAAATTTAAGGTAGCACCAAAACGGTGCTACCTGGCTTGACATTTTCAAGTTTCCCGAGGTCATCGCAGTTTCCCCCACCACTTCCCATATACCTAGAGTGCGCAGGGCCGGACAGTCAGTCGCTCTGTGACTGTCGTAGGGTGTGCATCGCGGTTGCTACTCCAATTCCTGACAATTTCGGGTATTTCAAGGTCACCACACTTAAACTCTGGCAAATACACATTAAACAGTTTTACTAAGAGTAAATTTTTCTAAGTGTTGACTCAAATCTGAAGATTCTTTAGATACATCTTTAAAAACAATCCTAAGTCGCAAATTTACAGTCAACCTCAAGGTCATCACACTTTAACATGTAAATTTAAGGTAGCACCGAAACAGTGCTACCTGACTTGGCATTTTTAAGTTTCCCAAGATCATCGCAATTCCCCCACCACTTCCCATATACCTAGAGTGCGCGGAGCCGAACAGCCAGTCGCTCGGTGTCTGTCTTAGGGTGCGCATCGCGGTTGCAGTAATGGTCGAATGGGGCTTCTGGGTCAGTTCAAGGTCACCCGAGCGGTGTCACATGACGGTTTAGGCAGAGTCACGTTGCAAACTTCAAGTTTCCTCAGCACTTTTGCTGTTTCTCATCGCAAATTCGCTCCAAGTTGTCAAGGTCATGGTAACTGTGACTGAAACTCGGAGCGTAGTGCGAGAAACAGCAAAAGTGCCAAAAAATTTTAGGTTCAGCGTGACCTTGACCTTTGTGACATCGATGACGTCATCTTGGTGACGTAAGGGGTGATGACGTCATCAGCACGTCATTTTTGTGACGTCATGGGTGTGACGTCAAGGAAGTGACGTCATTGGTGATGACGTCATCGATGATGCAATCGATGACGTCATCAATGAGGTCATTGACCTCGATGACGTCATCGATGACGTCATCCCTCAGGTGACCTTGAACTGGCCCAAAAGCCCCCATTCCCCACTACTAATATTATATTTCTTCATTAGGGTGCTTACGTGTTTATTAAACCATTCAGTTCCTTGATCAGTATGAAAGTTTTTCATCTTACATTTTTCTAAAATAGGTTCCAACGCCTTTGCAACTTCAGGACCCGACTTGTTTTTAATGGGTATTGCAAAAGCAAATTTTGTAAAACAGTTTATCATAGTAAGTATATACTTGTAACCTTTGTTTATTTTTGAATAGGGTTGCATCTCCACAAGATCCGCCTGGTACAAATCATTTATCCCCTTAAGTGTAACCCTACGCCTAGGATATTTTTTACGGGCAGGTTTGTGCAGTTCACCAGCTATTGCACTCCTAACATCCATGTTGACACTGTTATTTTTCAATCAGTCTGTTTATTTTTAAACCCCCAAAATCCACTGCCCCACCACCGCAGCGGATAGCGTGGCGGCCTCCAAAAACAAACTAGTTACCGCCTCCGCACCCCCTGGCAATCACAGAGGCTGTCAGTATGTTTTAAATACCAACACCCTTCAAATGATTACCCATACAGCCCCAACCTCGCTGCATGCCGTGGTAAGCGATACCTTACCTCCCTTCTGACTTTAGGGGCCGCCAGCAACCATCGTGGCCAACGACCGTTTTTTCTTTTATTGCCTAAAGTCAGGATTACCCTTACATTTAAAACTTCAACAACTGATATAAGGTTTATTGATAAAGGCGAACTGCACAAATTGAGCACCTGTCTTCAAGAGGTTTGTACATCGGTCACCATCCAATGGAACCATACGTACGGACCCCACCATTTATGACTACAAATTCAAATAGGTTATCAGAAACCGCGGCGTTTCCACAATCCTTACAAAATTTAAGTCCATTGCCAAAACGGTAAATATGAAATTTTAAAATCCCCCAATTTTCACAATAGTAGTCTTTAACATACTTTACAATAGATTTAGGAAGCTGAAATTCATGTATATTCTCATAAAGAAAATCATCCTCTATTATAGTTCTGAGACAGAGTTCAAACAAGGTGCTCATTGTGCAAAGCCAAATATGACAATGGTGAGCGCATGGAGTTGATGTTTCCCCCTCCACTCAGAAAAATAAAAGACCGCGGCCCCTCCACCGCCGCGGCCCGTGAAGGCCTTCCAGAAAATTATGCTAGTCGCCTCCTCCGTTTTAATTTTTCATATATTAATTTTTGTCTCTATCCATTATGTACAAGCCATTTACTAGGTGAAGCCGTTCAATTGGTTGTAAAGTGATGGATAGGGAATTTTAATATTTACATTTTATAAATGAAAACCTTCCAGATAAGCATAATAATCACCCCCTCCAACTTTATTTTTATATATTAATTTTTCTGTCCATCATATACAAGCCATTTACTTGGTGAAGCCGTTCAATTGGCCAAAATGAGATGAACAAAAAATTTAATGTTTTAAATGTTTACATTAACTTAAAAAGTTGGGTGGCCACATCAAGGACCGTTCGAAGGAGTAGCTAGGAACTTCCTCAGTTCCCAACTCCTCAGTCTACTAGGTCCTATATTCAAACCAAGCTGTTCGAAAGAGTAGCTCGAACCCTCATCGGGTCGGAGCGCCTCAATTTACTAAGCTTTTAGTTAATCACTGTCATCACTATCAAGGTACACGACAGGTCTTGATTGCCGTGGTCCAATGATAGTACGCATCAGTAAATACCACTGTCTAAGTTCTTTTCTTCTAAAAAATCTACAAATCAAATCATTTATTATGCTATCAGGAAGGTTTAACGATTTTAAATCCTCAACAGTTTTTACAGAATCTACAATGACAAAGGCAGCATAATTGTACAAAGGCAACACCGGCAGCGGTATCAACGCCATCGTTGTGCTTGCAAATGTGAAGAACTCGTTTGTGGCGAAACAGAGGTGTGGAGGGGGGAAGTACTTCTCCGACAGGCATACCAGTTTGCTTTAAACACTTGAGCAATGTGCGTGGTATCTTGTTTTGGTTGGGTGTTTAAATTAGAAAGAAAACAGCCACGTCGCGGAGAAGTTATTTTATACACCCCTCGACCCAATATATATGAAAAACTTTCCCCGCGACCCTTAGAACCTCCACCACTACCACCACGGAACACGGATTATGCAGAAGTTCAACTTTTTTACCAGAATCAAGTACGTATGATAATACAATATATCTATAAATATTACATAAAATAGTTTATAACTTAAACCAAAACTACGAGATTAACACAACCTAGGTTGCTTTAAAAGGGGGATACCACATGTGAGGCCGGGTGGTGGGAGGCAGCGATATACGCCTCCCCACCAACACCCTCCCCGCCGAGATGTCTCCTGCCGCGCTCCTCCAGTCTTGCTACAGCTACGGTCAACAACAGGATGTTTCTAACTTGGTTCGCATTTTGTCAGTGGTTATACGGGCCGTACAAGGAATGTAATTACGATGTATTCGAGTATTGGGAGGTAGAGAAGGAAATTAAGAGGCTGACGAAGAGACTGGAGGAGTTGGAGGAGAAGATTGAATGGTGGGACTAGGTGAGTTTTTGTTGTTTGTAGCCATAAGGCAGTGTGTCATAGTCACCATGACGTTTGCGTTTAGGTCCCGTGATTTTAAAGACTTTTGTTTCGTTCACTGTTACGATGTCTTTGTCTTTTGTCCTTCTAATTCGGAATTCATTTATTTCCAATGCTTTCGTTTCTGTGGAGAGGATCATTTCTTTCAATTTTTGAAAATTAACGATAGAGGATGTTTTCATATTTAGCGTGAGTCCCTTCACTTTACACACAGGAATCAATGCCTGCTTATTAGTCGACCAGACAAGATATGCGTAGGTCTTCGGTCCCCCAGACACAAATTCAACAATAAATGAGCCAGGTCCATACTCGGTTAACTCATCAGTCATCTGTCCAAGGTAATCCCCTGTCGGAACTCTGTACAATCCACCCCTCAAGTAATAAATCACCGAGTCCGTGTCATAATACAATACCTGGCCTCCTAGGGCTTCCAAATGTTCATATAACTTGAGCCGAGCCTGGGCTGTTGTATAAGCGGCAATCACAACGTTGACGTTTCTCAAAGGATCACCCACTTCTTCAATGTACTCCCAGCTAACAACTATCACCTCTTCATTTATTATTTGAACTCTGTTAACCTGAATATCTGGGCTTGTTAACATTCTAAATAGCTCTTTTGATTCCCTCACAATAGATGCCTTAGTCTGATTCTCCCTTTGCCCAAACTTACCCCAAAAAGAATTTAGCATCAATTTTGCTAGTGATCTAAGTCCTCCATTTTTCACTATCTTTTCCTTCTCCAGTCTAACACCTTCATGCTCATAATAATCCGCTATATATTTATCTTTGTCTTCCTCAGTCACACACCAACTAGGATACCCTGAAGCTTCTTGTTTCATTTTAAGAAATTTATTAATAAAATCTGTGAACAATCCTCCTTTTTCGTAGGTGGCTACCTCATACTCCCACATTTCATACATATCTAATATGATATAGCCTACTTGTACAGCTTTACGGATCTCATCCATCGTCCACGTTCCCACAAGAGCTCTCTGTTCACATTCATGATCACACTCCTCCTGGTTTAAAGTTTCTCCACACGTTCTGCATAAGACAAACATAAGCTTGTCATTCATTTTAGCCGGGAGTACAGGGTGATAAAGGTCCCTAGGTGGCAAAATTTTACATTTTAGCAGACCCTCAACACCAAGGCCACGTGCTCTGCACTCCCTGTCGCCTACGTGAATTGTTGGATGGCCCACGGGATATTTTCCATACTTACACACATAAGGATAGAGTGAACACACATCTACATACTGGATAGTTTCATCCTCCTCACATTTATGATAGGTTTTAGCGTTCCCCGTCCTACCTCCAAAGAAAGCTTGCCTTGGGTCAAGTGGCAGACTGTTTAAAATTGGTAAATTATCCAAATGTTTAAGCTTTTGGTCTTTTTTGATTTTCCTAAATTCACATTCCCACATTTCTACAACCTCATATCCATGTAACTTTGCTATCCTAGATTTCGTTCTTTCATACCTTAGGTGAAGGCTATCAGATGGGTCCTCTTTCAAAGGAGCCTCTCGGCTATAAGGAAAACATTTAGGGCACCCATGCCAATAACATCCATGGAACTCATACACAGTTTTACCATCAAATCCATCCACTTTCATGCCTTTAACTTTTACTTCTTGGCCACGACCGGCATGTGCTATTCTAACCCCACGTTTTTCTTCCTCCCAAGACAGCCATTTTAAAGCAATAGCAGACTGATTGTCTGTAAAACGGTAACCATTTTTGGGGATAAGACCAATCGTCTTAGGTTTAAGAAAGTTTCGACGAAAAGCTAGATTGCAAGCACTAGCAATGGTTACGGCTTCAAGAAACGGATCGACATTGCATTCTTGGAGGAATATTGATCTAAATTTAAGACAGGCTTGCGCTAAAATTTCAACATCAGATAAACAATACTCTAGAATCTCTTTTTGGAAATCAAATACATAATTTTCGGCAACTCTTTCTTCATACCATTTCTCAAAATCCTTGTAGCTTTTCTCAAACATTGCCTCCGGACAGTAAAACTCCTTCGCGGGCATAGGGCCTACGTAGTTTTGATTCGCAACCGTGTTAAAAAGATGGGGGAAATACCCTTTTTTCCTCTCTGGCGGTAGGTCAAACGCTTTAGGGAGTGCAGCAAGGGCCATTGGAAAATAGCTAAGCGAATCTATAAACCTAACATTATCCATTTCCATCAAAATAATTTTAGATCCTCTCATTATAAGTTCAGGCGTAAATTTAGTCTCTTCCAATGTGTACTTTAAGATAAACTGAAAATCAAAACCCTGTCCATTGTGGGCAATTACACAAACATCTTTAAACTTTTTCCTAACTTGCATTACATACTCCATAAATTGTTTTACCGGGTCATCTTTAAAAATCCTTGTACGGTTTTTACACGCTATACAAAAGCCCGAGCCAAGACACTGTCCGCAGAACTGTTGCGATACACATAAATTAACTTTATGCAATTTTTTCTCTGGATCTGACGAAAGGTTTTCGTCTTGTCGAGTTTCAAAGTCAAAAAATATAAATAAGTAGTTTTTCCCCTTTGGTTGGCTTTCATTTGGTTTCATGTAACATTTATGATTGGGATCCATAAACTCCTCGCATATTTTACAATATACCTCTCCACACTGATGGGGCTTACATATTTCCTTGATCATCACTAATTTACCACAATCGAGACATTTTTTTACTATCTTACATTTATCAACTTTATGAGCGATAAAACAAGCCTGGTTTTTATAATTCAAATTACATTCCGGACAAAGTATTCCCCCATGCACCTCCTTACAGGGAGGTGAAATGGTCTGGCATGTTGGACAAATGTTAGCACATCTATGTTCCCTCTTATGTTCGTAGGGAACATGGCATTCTTCACAAAAGTAATGACAAACAAAGGCAGCTGTAAGACTAGTGATGACATTGTAGTGGCCATCATGAAATAGCAAGTTAATTTTAAACTTTGCATTTTCAACACGTCCCTCAAAGTAAACATCCCTACCTTTACGATCATAATTGTACACAGTAATTTTAAAATCTGTTAACAGGTCCTGAAATTTTTCAAGTTGTATGATACCAAATCCGGCCTCAGGTATTTCAACTCTCGCCCTTCTAATAAGCTCTTGGGCCCTTACTGTCTGCCTCCTTTTTCTGTCTTGTCGAATAGCCTTGTATTCCGAATCGTTGGTTACAAACGCCATAGCTACTACCAATGCTCTAGGTAGACACAAATTATCCTCATTTTTAATTACCACAATTCCATGTCTTCCCTTACACTCCTCCTCAAAGCTGTTAAACAACCCCGGTCGTCTCCTACCACTGCCTACAGGAAGGTTGATCCGCGTACACTCAACTTGAAACGTATCTGTCGACTTGATAGATTCGCTATTACTTTGCACAATCCCTCCAAAAATCGTCCACAAAATATTTTCATCAATCTCCCCCACAGGCCGGAAGGCAACATACCCAGGCTCTTTACTTTTTAGGTTTAAACTCTGCAACGTAAATCCTAGCTGGTCATTCTCAAATGCCTGTCCTTTCATGTCATTTACTACTTTCGCAAACCCCTGACGCAACCAATCTATCTCATTAATTTCGGGTGGAGGGTTTGAGAATTTGAAAACTGTTTTACTTCCATACAATCTAAATTTCTTTACATACGTTTGATCGGTACTGATTACACTGACCGGCTCAGGGGCACTATTTACAGCAGCCTGTTCATTACCTACTACGTTCTGCTCACTCAAACTATTATTCACAATATTTTCCATATTACCTTATTTGTTAAGCAATCCACAAGTACTGCTATACCAAATATATCTAAAATAAAACTGTTTTCTGTTTCAGACTGAAGTGTATCGACTTAGACTGGTCGATACTTAAACTTACTCACAGTTCCTTACTAGTAGGAGTTAGGTAAAAGTTAAAATGAAACACCGTTTTAAGTAACAAACATGGTGGAGGGTAGTGACAGGGCCGTGGTCGGAAGAGAACTGATGGTGGGAAATGAAGTCGGTTTCGGTTACGACCGACCCGTGAGGAGAGGTGGCGTGATCGGGATCCACCAATAGGATTTATTTATACCAATCATACGATAGACAGGATTCACAGACATACGACCGACCCGCGCATAGAGTAATACAACGTATCTTTAACAACACAAGGAGTTACAAAACGTCAGTTATATATATATATGTATATCACACCTCCCTACTTAAAATTGGAATTCTGATAAAAATTGTAAATTGTATAAATTATTTTAAACTAAAAAAAATCACAGAAATTAGATTAAATTGAAATTACACAATAGCAATATCAAAATACAAATAACACGTGTACTTAAGTTTTAACAATACCATAGAATTACATAACATACAAAAACAACATCCTAAATAACAATTTAATTGTGTTACAAATCCAACCTTTCAGTGGGTTTTCTATTTCTTTCTGGATAACGCCGCACAATGGGCTCAGCTGTTCTTGGTCTAGGTGGAGAGGGAGAAGGAACAGCTGGGCTAGGTATTTTGGGCGAAGAGTGACGTGGCGGAGGGGTATGACGTGTGCGGAGAGGGGACGTGCCGCCAGTGTCCGGCCTCGTGACGTCAGCTTCCGCCAGCTGTGGCTGTACTGCCGGGCTCCTGGGCGCACCACGTGACTCACCTGTAGGCGTGGCCGCCGCTGCTGCATGGCCGTCTGCGCCGAATGCTTGGGAAGGAGGGGTGTCAATAGGGATCAGCTGATCTACATGGCGTTTCCATACAATGCCGGAATCTAAAGTAACGGTATACATTGTTGGACTCAATTGTTGCAAAATAGTACCTTCTATCCATTTACCTTTAGATCTGTAATCCCTTACTAGAACTAACTGATTAGCAACAAAACATTTAAGTTTACTACCTCCAGCATACTTCTTTTGTTTGTTTTGCCGTTCTTCAACACATGAAGTTACATCAGGTCTTAATAGGTCTAATCGAGTTCTTAAGTTGCGATTAAACATTAGCTTTGCTGGTGTCTCGTTTGTTGTTAAATGCACAGAGTTTCGATAATCAAATAATATCCTGCTTAAAGCTAGTGAGACATCAACATTTTCACGGAAAGCACATTTTAATTTATTCTTAGCATATCTTACAGAGTTTTCCGCCTGACCGTTAGACTGGGGGTGATAGGGCGCTGAAGTAGTATGTTTAATACCGTTAGACTTAAGAAAATCGCCAAATTCAACTGAACTGAATGGAGGTCCGTTATCACTATGTACTGTGATAGGTAACCCAAATCTAGCAAAAAGACTTCTTAGGTTATTAATAGTTACCTTGGCTGAGGTTGAGTTTGTTTCAAACACTTCCAGCCACTTTGTATACGCATCAACTACTATGAGATAAGTTTTCCCCTTGAAAGGTCCCAAAAAATCTAAATGCAATCTTTCCCACGGTCTGCTGGGATAGTGCCAGTTATGTAGTTCTACCTTAGCTGGATTCGCTCTTTCTAAGAGACAGGGAGAACAGCTGTTAGCAAGTGCCTCTATGTCATGATCAATATTAGGCCACCACATGTATGACCTTGCCACGCTTTTCATTTTAACTATCCCCATATGACTCGAATGCAATTCTTTCAAAACATGAGCTCGTAACTTAGCTGGAATAACTACTTTATATCCCCACATTAGCACTCCTTGCTCAACAGCCAGTTCTACCTTCCTCTGAAAATACGGTAACAATTGTTGACAATCATTTGGAAGAGTGTTAGGCCAACCATACATCACATAGCCTAAAACCTTATTCAAAATTGGATCTTTCTGAGTTTCTAACCTTACATCCTCACAAGTTACAGGAAATGAACTCTCCTCAATACACTGTAAATAGGTACCAACCCACAACAATTTATCTTCACTAGGATGCTTAACATCCAATGGTAATCTAGACAATACATCTGCACTGTTCACATTAGACTTCACATACTGAATATCATAATTGTATCCAGACAAGAATAAAGCGTATCTTTGCAAACGACTAGCAGCAAATACAGGCAATCCCTTTTTAGGGCCGAAAATGCTAACTAAAGGTTTGTGATCACATTTCAAGGTAAAGTGTTTACCAAACAAATACTGATGATATTTGCGTACACCATACACGACCGCCAATGCTTCCTTATCTATTTGACTATAATTTTTCTCAGCTGGAGACAGGGTACGAGAGCTATAGGAAACCGGTCTTTCTCTGCCTTCCTTGTCAATTATACTAAGCACACAGCCTATACCCACACTACTCGCATCTACTGTCAACAAGGTTGGAGCTTGAGTATCATAATGCGCTAACACAGGCGCTGAGCTGAGCAACTGCTTGACTTGATTAAATGCCGTTACGCAATTATTGTCAAAATTAAAAGCTACATCTTTCTTTAAGAGGTTGTACAATGGATACAAAACGCTCGACAAATTGGGTACAAATCTACCATAATATATGACTAAGCCTATAAAAGACTTTACTTCCGTGACATTACGTGGAATTGGCGCATCCATGATGGCCTTGACCTTAGATGGTGCGGTGTGTAGACCGTTTTTGTCGATGATAAACCCCAAATACTCCAAACTTGATTGAAAGAATTTACATTTTTCTGATTTAACTGTTAGTCCAACTTCTTTAAGTCACTTCAAAACTTCTCTTAAAGTTTCCAAATGAGAACAATTGTCACAATTGGAGACAAGGATATCATCGAGAAAAACAGCCACACTAGGCAAACCTTGTAATACTTGTTCTATTTTTCTCTGAAAAATACCTGGTGCTGACGCAATACCATATGGCATACGCTTATAGGAGAATAATCCCTTATGAGTGCTTATTGTACAAAGCCGTTGCGCTTCTTCATCAAGCTTTAATTGCATGTAAGCCTGACTGAGATCGATTTTACTGTAAAAATCCCCCTTCTGTATATCATTAAACAAATCTTCGATTCTTGGAAGTGGATAGCGATCAATTTCTAGATACGGGTTCAGCGTAACTTTAAAATCCCCGCAAATTCTTAGGCTACCATCTTTTTTCAGTATGGGTACAATAGGCGTAGCCCACTCTGAACTTTTAACAGGACACAAAATATCCTCATCAACTAATCTAGATAACTCCTTTTCTACCTTTGCTTTCAACGTAAAAGGAAGAGGTCTCGGTTTACAATATTTGGGTACACTATGTTCTTTCATGTGAATCTTAACAGGATCACTTTTATACTGCCCTAGTTTGTCTGTAAAGACTTCTGGGAACTCACAGATTAATTGTTTTACTTGTTTCTCAAAGTGGTTACCTTGATTTAAATCGTTATTACATTTAGTGACATACAAAGTATTTGACTTAAAAGAGATTTCAACATTTAGAGCTGATAACCAGTCTCGACCCATTAATGGATGTGAACCATTTTTAATGACATACAACTCTAGGTCATTTACATTAGTTCCCTGGTACGATACATTTACCTTAATTTTTCCTACTGGTTCAATAGGTACATCAGTGTACGAACGAAGTGATAAATCACTTGGAATCAACTCATGGGTTTTGAAATTATCATGGAAAAATTTTTCACTTATGACACTTACTGAAGCGCCAGTATCAACTTCAAAATCAAGCATTTGATCTTCAACATTAACAGAAATTTTAACAGGTTCAACTCTCAACTTATTTAAATTTTTTACTGGCTCAGGACTGAGTTTAAAGAGATTTGACACATCATATACTTCATCATTAGCTTGATCAGTTTCATCAGTACCCACATAATTATGCCGTTTAGAATAAGCCTTATGAGGTTTAGCAACATTCTGAGTGTTCTTAGATCTAGCATACAAACGTGAACGACATACCTTAGCTAGATGATTGCGCTTACCGCAATGATGACACACACAACCGTGAAAACGACACGATTTGCTCATATGGCCACTCTGACCACAACAATAACACTTCACATTAGCACTTCCACTCGTATTGGGTTGAGACTGTGAGGTGGAGCCGCCTGCTGCTGTGCTGCCGCCGTAATGCCGCTGTGCCGCCGCTGTGTCACCGCCATGCCGCCGCTGAGTCGCTGCTGTGTCCCCGCCGGGCCGCCGCTGCGCTGCCTGGCCGCCGCCGTGACGCCGCTGGGCCGCCAACCGTTGTACTCTGCCGCCGTGCTGGTGGTGAGACGCCCCCATCAGACTCGCTGCATTTTTCTCTGCTGCCTCGAGAGATGTAATGAGCTTAACCGCCTTATCAAAGGTTAAGTCAGATTCCGCCAATAACTTCTGTTTGAAGGTCTCGTTTCGGATACCACTCACTAATCTGTCCCTCAGATAATCATTTAGGTTTGAGCCAAATTCACAGTGAGTCGACAGCTTCTTTAAGTTAGCGACATAATCCGCAATAGATTCGTGCTCTAATTGATTTCTCAAACTGAACTTATAACGTTCTGCTATTAGGTTAGGTTTCGGGTACAGATGATTTTTAATTAATTTTACAAGGTCATCATAGGTCTTTGATGTTGGTTTGTCCGGTGTGCACAGATCACGCAATAATGAAAATGTTTTAACTCCTACCACTGTGAGAAAAGTACTAACCTTTTTGGTCTTATCGTCAATGCCGTTACAAGATAAAAACAGTTCAAAACGTTCAATATAGGAGTCCCACGATTCGACATTAGAATCGAACTCACCAATGTTTCCGATAATCGACATCTTCTTTCTTGATTCTTCTTTCGCAAATGGCAATTCCTCCCACATAAAATTTATAAATCACTAGACGTAATTTATACAATCCACACGGCCTAGGCGCTGACAAGCCTTCAACAATACAATGAAAAGTCACAAATTTAACGTTGGCGCTATCCAGCCACATTCACCGGCGCTATCAAGCCGAAGTCCCGAAACTTGTGAAATAACGAACAAAATTACATCGCACAGGTCCAACTCGTCGCCACTGAAGTGTATCGACTTAGACTGGTCGATACTTAAACTTACTCACAGTTCCTTACTAGTAGGAGTTAGGTAAAAGTTAAAATGAAACACCGTTTTAAGTAACAAACATGGTGGAGGGTAGTGACAGGGCCGTGGTCGGAAGAGAACTGATGGTGGGAAATGAAGTCGGTTTCGGTTACGACCGACCCGTGAGGAGAGGTGGCGTGATCGGGATCCACCAATAGGATTTATTTATACCAATCATACGATAGACAGGATTCACAGACATACGACCGACCCGCGCATAGAGTAATACAACGTATCTTTAACAACACAAGGAGTTACAAAACGTCAGTTATATATATATGTATATCACACAGACTATACTGGAAATCTCGAAGAAAAAGAAATGTAAATAGAAATATTAATGAAGAAGCATGGAAGATTTTAGAATAGCCTTATTTGACTAATAAACACACTTTTTAAGATACGAAGCTGTTTCACTTACCTCTGCCGCAGCTAGAACTCAACTAACTAGTTATTTAGGTTTGTACCTTATATAATAATAGCTGAGCCGGAAAACCCAATAAACAAGTACAGACTTGTCGGTGAGTCATCGTGCAGGTGTTCAGTGCAGATGTACACTTGTAAATTTACGACCCCATATTTATCTAATATAAATTTCCGGGAAGTCAGTGTCATGCCAATTAACTTGGTTAACGACTTCCGGCGGTGGTCATGCCACCAGACGGATGTGATGTAAATTTCCAGGAAACTCTTTATCTTGAAGCTAAATAATGGCTTCCAAAGGGTCAACCTCATCAAGCAAGAACAAATGTCAGGAAGGGTGACATCACTGCTCTCTGATTGGTCAAGGGGCGGGGCCTAGCCGCCATCGCTGTTCTCTGATTGGTCGGTGGGCGGGGCCTGGGAGGGGGTAGAATGAAATGCTGCTCTCTGATTGGTCGGTGGGCGGGGCCTAGGGGGAGGGGTGGGGATGAAATGCTGCTCTCTGATTGGTCGGTGGGCGGGGCCTAGGGGGAGGGGTGGGGATGAAATGCTGCGTTCTGATTGGTGGGCTATAGCGGCGGGACTTCTACTATTATCAGTGACTTG
>JAQYXR010000260.1:0-130128 GCA_030545055.2 Neoaliturus tenellus | reverse complement strand
ACTTACAAATTTCAGAAACTCTTGAGGAGGGCTGGTTTGAAATCTTGATAAACACTTAACTAAAATGAATTCACAAAGATAAAATATGAAATCAACTAAAAAGTTTCTTGAATACAGTAAATAAGTTTACCATTTACATATATGTTCAACATTTGGTTTCTTCTTTCTGTTAAAAAATGCAGTTTGGGAGCGGCAGACGACGTGGCGCCCAATGCCTGTATAACCTCAACAATCATGGTGTTATACGTAATTGAATCGCTTGTTTTTCTTTTAATAAAGCATATTTATCAAGTACTGCAACTCTTTAGCTTTAATTTGAGTTGAATTATAAACGTTAACTGCTAAATTTGCGTCCGCTACGATGAATTAGCGAGATGCCGATTACATCGGCGGCGGGCATTTCTCGCGCAGACGATAGGCGCCGGTGTCGTCGGCAGCGGGCATTTCTCGCGACGATAGGCGATGCCGATCACATCGGCAGCTGGCAGTTCTCGCGATGTAATTAAATGCCGATCTAGTCGGCTCTTGGCACCCAAAGGGTTAAACACCAGTTTAAAAAGAGACAAAATTTAAAAATTGTTACCTTCATTATAAATAATAATCTTATTACAAAAATGGTTTGTGTAAAGCAAATTTTTAACCAAAATAAAAATATAGCCTCATTAAAACAAAATGGACCACACCCACAAAAATGTATAATACGTGTCTTAATTTTCGTGATTTATTAATTTAAATTTTTTAATGTTATGGAAAATTAAGTTAAAGAGGATTTAGTTCTTTATAAATAGTGATGTGGACTCATTCACTATGTCGACGACTATCTGAAACGGTACAACAAAAACCGCCGCAGTGAGTGCTGCATAACTCAACGGGGATGAGTAGTAATGAAATGTTGATTTTTATTCTGTTGTCATTTATGTTTTATGTGTGCTGAACTATCTAGATCTAGAACCTGTGAATTTATTCTACATTTTATAAGAGTGTTTAGACAGAGGCCTAAATAGATACCGTAGTTTAAGACCGGCATAAGAACAACCATCTCAACACTACCGGCATCTCAACACAATCACAATGGGAAGTTGGAGAATTAAGTAGTGATGAAGATCGATTGATGAAACACCAATATGGTTTTATCTGATTTTCACTTTAATTTAATTTTTATTTCCAAAGTAACTCGGTTTATTACCATGCTAGAGCAAGGTTTGATCACCTGGTACCTACTCTAATAAATGCAGCGCATAGCGCTGCACGGCCCCCCTAGTTGTTCTCTATTCTTTGAGACCGTTAATTTGATGTACATATTGACCTATGCTTACATTTAAGATTTTCTTCTTACTCCTTGTGGACCGTCCCCCTTGGACGTCCAAGGATACCAAGTACTTTAGGAAGTAGTCTTAGTCACTCAAAATCAATTTGTAAAGTTTGAGTTTTGTTACTTAAATACTTTTAAAAGTATTAAATCGTTTCAAGACTTTTTCCACCCTGTATATTAAATATTATAGCAAAAATTCATGAAAAACACCAATTATTAAATTATTATTTATAAAAAAGAATATGGGTATATTAAGGGTATTAACAGTATTAACAGAATTTCAATACCTACAAAACGACACATTCAAAGTCAAAATTGGCTAACTTGTGGGCAGTAATAACTATAACTAAAACATATAAAACATATAACATATAAACATATATAAAACATATAACTAAAACACTGCAAATTTGGTGGGCCGCCATTTTGATGACGTCATATGGGGGTGATCCGGACTATTGAGAGAGTGTCTCCCGGCGGTTTTGTAGATACCATTTGATGTAGAAGCAGTGTAAAAAACTTTTAGACCAGTATCCAGCACTGAAATATTTTTTTGCTATTTCCACGGACTATTCTAATAGTGGGTTACTAAGTGAGTACCAAGTATTTAAACAATCACAGCCACCAATTTACAGTTCTCTTGGATTTAAAAAGTATGTGAATTAATGACTCATCTATACAGAGAATACAGTAGATACTAGTAAATTATTTGAATATTTCAATATCGTATCAATATGTCAGCTTTAAGGGTCACTATAATATTTTGGGACAATGAGCACATTTACAATTGACACCAGGTCCAACCTACTAAATATATCTACGTGGCACCGCTGACAGTCTGCACCACTACATCCTTGGGCCCTACAACGAGGGTGTCTCCGTCGACATATCCTGCACCTTTGTGTTACAGTAGATGTGTTGTTACAGTGCCGATACAGTGTCTCGTGGTGGTGGATGAACGTGGCACCGGCGACAGTCTGCACCTTTGTGTTACATAATGTAACCAAAAAGCCGTGGTTGGACATGGATAATGGGGGATTGCAGATATGTAGGGGGAGAATCTACGGAGGTATTGAGCTATTGTGAAACCTTTGGGAAGTTGAATTGGTGGACTGCGCAAATAAATGTCTGATTGGGCTGAGGTAACAACACGAGTGACTGACTGCTCGATCTCCAAGTTATGTCACTAGAAATGACTATGGAAATGGGTGAAGAAATAGGGATTACAGCGTGAGCTGAGATACCTGGGGAATTACGTGATTTATTAATTGAACTATATAGCGCAGTACTAGTTTATATAGTGCAGTACCTACTCAAGCTTTGGAAACTATGGAACACATAGTCGAAGAGTGCCCACTGAGTGCCTTCCCCGAAGGATTGACCGGTCTGCATAGCTCAAGTGAAGCTGGGCTGCAATGGCTTAGCGCCCTGGATTTAGCTCTATAAAGAGAGATCTAATTTTTATTTTAGTGTTCTGATTTTTACTTATACTGACTCAGGTGCTCTGCACCGCAGAATTTATATTATTATTCTTAAACCATGGTAGTTGGCTAAATGAGCCATTTTGATGAGCTTACTAACAATTAACGCTAAGTAAATTGAGAAATGAATTTAGTAATAGTACCTTCTATCCATAAATACCCTAATCTAACCCATCCTATACTATAATGATTCAGAAAATCCTGAAAATCGGCGTCCTGAAGGGAGGTCTGCATTATGGTTCTGAGACTACCCTGTACAGTACAAGTTACAGATTTTAATACCTAACCAACTTGATAAATTCACATTAGTGATTAAGTACATGATTATCATTCCCCACACCTATTCCCTGGGCCCTAAGTTTTCCCCTTAACTGGTGTATACTCAGCCCATCATGATGTAGCGCTCCCGGATCGATGCGAAGAAGATGACGGTCGGCGGAGAAAGAGGCTGAGAGAAAGACAAGCTTGGCATTTACCGCTTTCACGGAGTTTCCGAGGAGGTTCTGGAGAGAGGCTGTCGGATACCGGCACCACGGCCAGCGCATGGAGAATTGGCACTATATAAAGTGTTGGTGGCGCGAACCGTCACAGCCAAACTCCCTTCTCGGAAAGAAATTGCACCGGGACTTGTGGGGTGAAGGCAGGAATGGTGAAGGTGCGGGAGGTTTAATACCCTAGAAGCTTTGTTTTGGTTTGCTTTTGGAAAAAAAGGTGCGCGCCAGCTCATCACCGGGCGGTGGATCACGGGGTCGAAGGGCGGCGGAGCCCTTGAATGAGCTTGGGAGTGACCCTTGGAGAACCCGCGTTCGGTGATGGGTGGTAATCCACGCTGGGAGCCAGGTGGTGCCAACTCGTGCACCAAACGGATTTTTTGAACTGAAAAAAGAGGTGGACGAACTCCTTTGAAAATTGCGGCATTGACATTGCCCGGAGTCCTCCCCCCTTAAAAGAGGCAGGGACAGGGGTTGAAAGAGGCCTCCAGTATTGCCAACCATTCTGCAAAGGTGAGAGAATGGAATTGCCGATAATCTGCTCGCACATCCTGGTTCTTGTCTCTTTTTTACCTTTATTTATTATTATTATTATTTTTTTTTTTGTTAATATGCTTGGTTAAGAGTCATCTTCACCCCTGAGCCAGTAGTCCATTGTTGCGCGGTCGGCAATGTTAATCATACGGCTTTTAATACAAAACATGGTATTAGATTCCCCTGTTTCGGACGCCGTTTTTAAACCGATTTTCTTTAAACTTGGTAAGTGTTTAGTTGAATAGTTATATTAGGTCTCTCATACCTCGAAATTTTGAAAAATTAACAAATATTACTCTGTGTGACGTCGCAAAGTAACTCGATTTTCCTTGGTAATATTTCAAAATTTAGCAAAATTTTCAAAATTTCGAGGTATGAGGGACGTAATATAACTATTCAACTAAACACTTACCAAGTTTAAAGAAAATCGGTTGAAAAACGGCGTCCGAAACAGGGGAATGCTATACCATGTTTTGCATTAAAAGCCGTATGATTAACATTGCCGACCGCGCAACAATGGACTACTGGCTCAGGGGTGAAGATGACTCTTAATGCTCCTAATCTTTAACTGCTGTGGGACTTGCTTGTCGGGCCAGAAGGTTTTGAGGACAAGGTGTCCAGCTGTAGGGGAGGCAGACGTTGAAGTTGGATGTCAGCCCGGGCGATGGAGGACTCAGGACTACACTCAGCCAGTACAGGCAGGTAGGTGGCAGCAAGGGGCCGGTGGTTGTGGGCGTGTCTGGCAGGTGGTTGGCCGTTACAGTGCTGAGGACCCCCAGACTAGTGCGGGAGGTGATACTGCCGTATGCCGCAAACCCAGTGGCTGCCTGGTGAGAAGGCTGGTCACGTTGCCTGCCGGTCGATGTGATGATGGGGCCCTGGGACTGGAGATCAGACATCCACACGAAACTGCGTCTGCATGCGTGGAAGGTGTCACACCTTGCAATGTTGCTCCATAACTTGTTAGAACCGAGTCCATGAACAATATCACCATCTTAGTTTAGTTTTTCCCATATATGATGTGTCTATTTATTTTTTCTTTCTTCTTCTTTTTTTGGTATTTCCATTTGTCTTTGGTCTATGTCAAATATCATTAGAGATTTGACGTCAGCTGTGATACAAAATTGGCTACACACAAACAATTATTTGTGAGTAATTAATTAAAAATTTATGAAATATTTTTGATTACTAAAGTAAATTCATCTAATAACAAGTTAACATAGATCTATTTTATTGAATTCTGTATAGATTTAAAAATTTTAATTATATTTTTTATGTTGTTTCTCAAAGAAAATTTATATAACCTCAAATCAGTGTAAACAAAAGAAAATGAAAACTAGGCAAGATAATAACTTTTCACCCATTATTAGGACCAGACTCCAAAAATCCAAAGATAATAAGAAACTAAAATGTAAGAATAATGAAATTACGAATCCTTATTATTCTGATGAATTAAAAATTGGAAAGAACACAAACTTAGAATCAAAACAAAAGGAAAACTCAAAAATATTTTGTCGAAATAAAAGCACTCTGACTTCAGATTTGAACCAAATACACTGTACATTGACAGATAAAAATACAAAAACTGACGAACTATATTTAACAAGTGAATTTTTAATCAGAAGGATTGAAGAATTAAATTATAAGAAAAATAGCTTAATGGAGAAAGTGTTAGATCTAGAAATAGAACTTGAAAGTGCAAACTTTCAAATACAAAGTTTAAATAAGAAAAACTTAATAAGTGAGATTGTATATGATTCACCTAATGTCATTAAACCTATTAATGAGCCAAATAATGGGGAATCCATTTTATCAATAGTAGGAAATAGCAACTTTGAAAAAGAAATAATGGAAAAATTTGAAAACATCAAAAATAAAATGATTGATAAAAATGTTGAGAAGCCTAGAAAAAATACTCCCTTAAAAGATGTTCCATGGTCGATTGTGAATAAAAAATCAAGGCATAATGTTAAGTTTGATCCAATACAATCCAAATATGACTCTTTTATTTCTAATAATAAATTTGACTTACTAAATGATGATGTATTAAATACTGACCATTTCAAGAAAACATCTCATGAAAAAGAAAATAGAGTAGTTGAAAAGTATAAAAAAACGATTAAATACTGTACTTCGAATGTAAAGACTCAAAAGGACCAGGGATTACAGCAAGTAACAAAACACTATATGCCTAAGAGAGCGAAGGGTCATTTTCACCAGGAAGTAACAGAACACAAAAAGAAGGAAAAGGAAGTAAAAGAATACAAATACTACGGTACATTCAAAGTAAGTAAATGTCCTCCTGTTACTGCGACAAAGTTACATGACAGTGAGACGTTCAAGGATTTCCTTGACAAACACATTGAATCACTTTCGTTAAAGCAAAGCAAACAAAATGTGAAAGAGGTTATAACAGAAAAGTTTAATTACATTACCATCCTTCATCAAAATGTTGATAGAGTAGCTAATAAAATAGAGCGTATAAACCAGCGGTAATTACGGAGCATGGTCAAAATCCGGATATGATTTTAACTTTGAAGGGATCAACTCCTTCAAGGGCAGGTCAAGATTAGCAACAGATGGGAGGGTGTGGTAGGCTAAGGTATAAGGGTTGTGTAAGATGGCTTATACTAGATTTATAGGGTATAGTCTTATTTCAGCATTTGGCAGAGAGCATAACTTAAAAGGGGGTGTTGCTGTTTATAAGAAAGATGAATTCCAAAGTGAAGTGTCAAGCTTAAATTTAGAGTCATTCAGCATTCCTCTAATCTGTGAAATAAGTAGTGTAACTGTAAAATTCAGTAGAAAGAAACAGGTTAAAATCATTGGTTTATATCGTCCACCTAACAAAAACGAAGAAATAAGAGCTCAAGCTCTGAACCTTATACATAACGTATTAACTTCAGTTAAAGCAGATAAATGTGATTTCATTTTAGTAGGAGACATTAATATAGATAACCTCATACCCTCAAGGGAAGGAGACTGTTTCAGTGACCTACTAGCAGCACATAATGCTACTAGAATTCCCTTACCACCAACTAGGGTCACAAAATATTCTCAGACTTCAATTGATGCAGTATGTACTAACATAGATTTAGAGAAGGAAATGGATGTTAAAGTGATAAATACTGGCATATCGGACCACACCGGACAATTATGCAGCCTGAACCTGATTCGCCGAAGCATCAAACCTCAAAATCTTAATGATATGAAGCAACAATTATCAAATCAAGACTGGAAAAAAGTCCTAGAATGTGGATCTGTAGAGGATGCTTATGATAATTTCATCTCGATTGTCACTTCAGCCCTTGATGCCACATGTCCCAAAAAGGTTTTCCGTGAAAGGAGAAGAAAGCCTTTAGCACATAAAATATGATGATGAAGTCAAATCAATGAAAGAAGATTTCATCAGAGCTCAGGACCGCCACGTCCTAAGTGGAAAGGAGGAGGACAAACTCTTGGCTAATAAATTGAAGAAAGACTACGACCTGAAATTGAAAGCACTGAGGCGAGAAGCGACAACTAAATTCATCTCCGAGTCTTCAATAAAATCGAAGGATATCTGGAATGTGATCAACAGTGAAAGGAAGTCCAAACAACGAGATCCTGAGACCCTGTCATACCTGATAATAAACAATAGCAAAGTAGAAGATCCCACTGAACTCGCTGACAGCTTCAATGCATACTTCACTACTGTTGCGGATGAGACCCTTAAAAACATTCAAGACCAGAAACCCCGTAACAAAAATGCCGAGCTTGACGTCACTTCCCCAACGACAGTATTGATGCCTACCTCTGACCGGGAATTACTTAACACCATCAGTAAACTAAACAAAAAGACTTCATCGGGCCTGGATGAATTTTCCTCTGTCATGGTCAAGCACTGCCAAGAAGAATTATTAACGCCACTGCTCTACATAGTCAACCTAAGTATGTCCCAAGGCACATTTCCAAGCAAGATGAAAACATCAAAAGTGATCCCATTACACAAGAAAGGAAGCAAGCATGAGTTGGGGAACTTTAGACCCATCTCTTTGGTGTCTACATTCTCAAAAGTTATCGAGAAGATCGTTCTGACGAGAATCTTAAATCACATGGAAACCAGCAAGATAAATCTAGGTCGACAACATGGCTTCCAAAAGAAAAAGTCTACTGTCACAGCCTTAGTAGAATTAATTGAACTGATCGTGGATAAACTTGAAGAGGGGGAGAAGGTAACTAGTCTTTACCTCGATTTGAGCAAGGCCTTCGACTGCCTCAGTCACCAACTTATCCTTAGTAAGCTCGAAGAACTTGGTTTTCAGGGTCTTGCCAGAAAATGGTTCCAGAGCTATTTGATGGGCAGGAATCAACTTGCAGAGCTTAGACAAAAGGAGAATGGGAGAATTGTCACATACAGGTCACAACTGCTTCCTGTTAAAAGAGGCGTACCTCAAGGCTCTGTTTTGGGCCCGGTCATATTCATTCTGTTCACCCATGACCTTCCATCATACACCAACCCATACAGCAGGGCAATAATGTACGCTGACGATACAGTGTTGGTTGCCTCAAGCAAAACTACGGGAAATCTAGAAGTGAAATCCTACATTGCATTAAACTTGACTGTCGAGTACTGTGGCATGAATGACCTTGTCTTCAATGAAGGGAAAACCAACCAGGTGAATTTTAGCAACAAGAAGGACGAGATTGTGGGGTGTTTCGGCATTCAAGGTCAGTGAAGCAACCAAACATCTTGGCTTGACCATAGACAGCAGGCTCTCGTGGACTGACCATGTGGATGAACTTTGCAAAAGGCTGAGTACCGCAATATACACTCTGAGGCGCATTAAGACTGTCAGCACGGTGGACGCCCTTAAAATAACATATCACGCCCTTTTTGAAAGTCATTTGCGATATGGAATTCAGCTCTGGGGTAGCACCTCCTACTCCAACATCAAACGTGTGCTGACCCTGCAGAAGAAAGCGCTGAGGGTAATGGCAGATCTGAGCTGGAGGGAGAGCTGCCGAGAGCCTTTCAAGCAGTGGCAAATACTTACTGTGGTTAACGTCTACCTATTGGAAGTGATCTCACTAGCCTGCTCAAAGGGTCTTCCGAAAAATGAAAATGCACACCACTACAACACCCGACATGGTGGAAATTTTAATCTTCCTACTCATCACAGCAAGCGCTACGAATTGAAGCCGTCATACAATGGAGCCAAGTACTTCAACCTATTGCCAATTGAGATTAAGACCACAAGACCGAAGCTACTTAAGTCGAAATTGAATGAATGGTTGCTGAGTCATCCCTTCTATAGCATCACAGAGTTCATCGAATGGCGGAGCAGCTAAATCGTTGATAACTTCCTCAAATCCATAAGACTATATGCATTCTAATGGTTCCAGTCATGTATATTTATGTTGATGCTATTGCAATCTTGAAGATTGTCAATAAAGTTTTCTCTATCTATCTATCTATCTATCTATGGATGATTGTGCAGATTATGAAGTCATAATAATTGAGGCGCTTGAAATAAAACCCTGAGGGGTGAGCGAGTGCGGCAATCCTGACTTAGTCAGGTAATGTGGTGATTGTGGAGCAGAAAAAATTCAATGAGGAAATGTTCGGGAATGCCAATGCCGTTTCGATTTGCAAATTGCGAGTAAGACCTAACCGGGGCCAATAACTCTCGAACTGTTGCGCGTGGCACCACATTGAGTTGGGCCGGATCTCCAGTGTGGATGATTTCGTTTGGTAACATTAGAGATTTGATGAGTTTAGGGTTTGAGGATAGGATGGGTTCTGGGATAACGAAAATTTCCTTGAAGGCGGAAACGCAAAAAGGGCGCAAACACGAATGGAGAATACGAATGCAAATCGCGGCGAGGCGGTACTTCTGCTTCGGTTAGCCTTTAGCTTTGAAAAAGCATTCTTACTAAGTTATCATCCCCTGCTCTGCCCCTCTTTAGTTACAGTTAGGTTCTTGGAGCTAGGGTTTGCCAACCAGTTTAGGATTTTGCCCTTGTATTGTGCATTTGTTTACAGAATAGGCCCAGCTCTGTGGCTCGGTCGTTCCAGCCTTTGCCGCCTGGTTTTACCGGCTGCCTCCGCTTGGAAGAAAGTGCATGGTGTCTCAGTGTTTTAGATTGTGCAGTGTTAAAGAAATAATTTTTTTTAAGTAAATTGATTGTAAAAATAGTTCTTGACAGTTCAAGTGAGCAAGTTTTTAATTGAAATTTTGCTGTTGCTTTTTTTGGGGTCAGTGACAGGTAAGGGTTAGATCGCTGTGCCCGGACGTAGAACGCTGCTGGCTGAACCCCAATTAAATTAAATTAAATTAGATGAATTTAAATTTTCCTTTTTTAATTATGAAGTCTTTGGCATGCCCGTAAGAGTCAGTGTAGTTATAAGAAGTGTAATGACTGTGTGTGAGGTGAGGTGAACTGTGATTTAGTTTAATCAGTGATATGAGTGAAAATTGAACAAATTATACTACTAGTATTGTAATTTTAAACTTTGTCCAAGTCTCACAATGGTGGAATTCCCGGCCGAGAAAGAATTCCCCGATTTGGCTTTCCAAAAAAAACAAAAACAAGAGAAATTTAAAGAGCCTATGAAAGTAGGCCAAACATGGTATATCATCGATGCCAAGTGGTTCAAAACATTTAAATATATTGTTGGCATGGAAAATTCAGAAAGGGTGGACACAGCGATTAATCCTGGTCCCCTTGATAACTCCCTGTTGCTAGATGAGAAATCGTTGAATTTAAAACCTGGATTGGTAGAAGGCTTGGACTGTGAACCAATACCAGCATCTACTTGGTTTCTTCTGCCGTCCTGGTTTGGAATAAATGATAATTTGGACAGTGAGAGATTAACTTTGTTTATTATGAATGTTGCAAAAATTAATTGGGAGCCACTTTATGAAATTAGGGAGGTTGACTGTGCCTTTGAATACTTCTTAAGAGAAATTCTCACTTTCTATAATCTGAACTGTCCAAGAGTCACCAAGACTATAAGAACAGATAAGGGCAAACCAAAAAAGAACTCTTGGTTTGGTGATGACCTTAAAAAAAAGAGAAATATGTTAAGTCTTATTGGTGACCTATTAAAGATTCCGATTCATAAAAACAATTTACAACTGAAGAATAGTTATAGACTCTGTAAATATGAATATAGAGCTAGTATCAAGGCTGCCAAAATCAAATTTAATGAGGAATTTATTGCCAAGTCACAAAATAAGTGCTCAGCAGCATGGAAAGTAATTAGGACAGAGAGTGGTTCTTTTTTGAAAAATGAAAATATGATCCCCATTAAGGCTAATGAGTTTAATGATTTTTATGTTGATATTGGTAAAAAAGTGTTGGAAAAATCTAAGTGTTTAGGTAATAATGTACTGCACTCATCCTTCCTTCATAATATTAATCCGCCTAGTTGTAGTTTTCACTGGAAACAAGTAACTGTACCTGATGTAACTAGTGTGATTAAAAACTTGAGTTCTTCCAGTAGTGAAGACATATTTGGATTGTCAAATAAAGTAACTAAGCTGATAGGTCCATTTATAAGTCAACCTTTAACATATCTCATTAACTTGATTTTCCAGAAAGCATGTTTCCCTCAATGTTTAAAATTATCAAAAACAATCCCTCTACATAAGAAAGGTAGCAAGTCATGCATTTCCAACTATAGGCCAATATCAATAGTGGCAGTACTATCTAAGGTAATAGAAGTGTGTGTTAAGGTTCAGCTCAATGAATTTTTAGCTCAAAACAATGTTCTTAGTAAAAATCAGTTTGGATTTAGTAATGGCCTCTCTACAACTTCTGCACTTGAAATGGTAGTATCTGATGTTCTTGCTAATTTTGAATCGGGTGGGTACCTGAGCATGGCCCTTGTGGACCTCAGCAGGGCTTTTGACTCCGTTTGCCATAGTGTTTTATTAAATAAATTACAACTTTATGGAATTGATAATCATGAACTAAACTTTTTAAGTCCTACCTTCAAGGAAGGATGCAAATGGTCTCCTTACGTTCAAAAAATTCCTCATTTCAGAAAATCCTTGCTGGTGTACCACAGGGGTCTGTTCTTGGCCCATTATTATTTATAATTTTTTATTAATGACCTCCCAAACTCTATGCCTTGTAAAACTTTGTTATACGCCGATGACACAACCTTTTTATATTCAGGTAAAGATTTTTTGGAAACAGAAAATGCCATTACATCCATGATTAAGTACAGTAAAAATTTGTTTGATAGCAATTTTTTATCTATTAATGAAACCAAAACTGAAAGAATATGTTTCTGATTAAGACATGTAAGTAGGGAGGCAGATCATGTGGTGGGTGAACATGTAAAATTGCTTGGAGTCATACTTGATTTTAAACTTACCTGGGTACCACATACAAATAATGTTATTTCCAAACTATCTAGAGTCTGTTTTTATTAAGAAGGTTGAAACAATGTGTATCTAAACATCAGCTACTAGTTACTTATCATAGTTTTTTTTTTCACGCTCACATTTTATATGCAAATCTTTTGTGGGGAAACAGTAGTGGAGCTAAACAAGTTTTCATCTGGCAGAAGAAAGCTTTAAGAATTTCGTTTGACAGTCCAATTAGAAAAAGTTGTAAAGGTTTTTTTACTCAGCACCAGATTATTACTCTTCCTTCTATATTTATTTTTCAAAACCTAAATTTTGTTAAAGAAAATATAAATCTCTATTCTAAACGAGATTTTATACATTGCTATAATACCAGACTCTCTAATGACTTAAACATTCCTCCTGCTAGATTAAGTAAATTTTTGAGTAGCCACAGATATTTGCAAATAAAATTTTTTAATAAAATTCCTTCAGATATTCGCAACTTAGACAAAGGTCTTTTTAAAAAGCGCTTGTCAAAGTGGCTCTTGGGAATGGCTTTTTATTCTGTTGATGAATATTTAAGTTGTACTGATTTCTCTTGTCTTTAGTTTTATGTGGTTGTATTTTATGGAGTGACCGTTATTCTGTACTCTGACGTTGTCTATTTCTGTATTGATCAATGTCAATAAAGATTATTATTATTATTATTATTAACCAAAAACCCATCGAAAGGAAGGTGATCAACATTGCTCGACCACCAAAAATGGAAACCAAGCTTGAAGTGTACAAAGTATGCCTTAATATTTGTAATAATTCTGACCTTGAAAATTGTGCTGTCTACCACTTCAGTCAAGCAAATACAATCGCAAAAATTGAAGAAGTAAGTAGGAAGTTGTTCCCTATCCCACAAGATGCTGAAGTCCAGGTGCGTTGTTTCTATGGACCAAACCAATCTCAAGTGCTTTCCAAAGATAGTACCATATACGAAGAATCACTCAACAGTGATCTAAAAATTCTAAATTGAAGCTGTAAATGAAGAGGAGACTCCAAAAAAATTCACGAGACCAGCTCCTCGAAAAAATCGAGAGCAGTCTCGCATCCCGCTCGAACCGTCACAATTAGATGTGTTGTTGCAGTGCCGCCTCAGCGTCTCGTGGTGGTGGATGAACGTGGCACCGGCGACAGTCTGCACCACTACATCCTTGGGCCCTACAACGAGGGTGTCTCCGTCGACATATCCTGCACCTTTGTGTTACAGTAGATGTGTTGTTACAGTGCCGCCACAGTGTCTCGTGGTGGTGGATGAACGTGGCACCGGCGACAGTCTGCACCACTACATCCTTGGGCCCTACAACGAGGGTGTCTCCGTCGACATATCCTGCACCTTTGTGTTACAGTAGATGTGTTGTTACAGTGCCGCCACAGTGTCTCGTGGTGGTGGATGAACGTGGCACCGGCGACAGTCTGCACCACTACATCCTTGGGCCCTACAACGAAGGTGTCTCCGTCGACATATCCTGCACCTTTGTGTTACAGTAGATGCGTTGTTGCAGTGCCACCACAGCGTCTCGTGGTGGTGGATGAACGTGGCACCGGCGACAGTCTGCACCACTACATCCTTGGGCCCTACAACGAGGGTGTCTCCGTCGACATATCCTGCACCTTTGTGTTACAGTAGATGTGTTGTTACAGTGCCACCACAGCGTCTCGTGGTGGTGGATTAACGTGGCACCGGCGACAGTCTGCACCACTACATCCTTGGGCCCTACAACGAGGGTGTCTCCGTCGACATATCCTGCACCTTTGTGTTACAGTAGATGTGTTGTTGCAGTGCCACCACAGCGTCTCGTGGTGGTGGATGAACGTGGCACCGGCGACAGTCTGCACCACTACATCCTTGGGTCCTACAACGAGGGTGTCTCCGTCGACATATCCTGCACCTTTGAGTTACAGTAGATGTGTTGTTGCAGTGCCACCACAGCGTCTCGTGGTGGTGGATGAACGTGGCACCGGCGACAGTCTGCACCACTACATCCTTGGGCCCTACAACGAAGGTGTCTCCATCGACATATCCTGCACATCGGTCGGAGGTTTGTTAAATCCACTCGATAATTATTAATATTAAAGCTCAGCATAACATCATAGAGTGTCTTGTTTGTTTAAGAAAATAATATTATTCTTGATTTCTTCATCATTTCAACTAATTTTTGGAATTTTTTATGAGCTTTATCTTCTTCTTTGAATAATATAACATCAATCAGAAAATCACCTAAAATATTAAAACAAATTATTGAAATTAGTTTAATTTTGAAATTCATCTTTTTTTAATAGAAGCACGTATATTCATTTCTATTGATTAACCTTGCAACAAATATTGCAAAGTATTTTTTTTAGATATTATACAGAACTCCAATATTTTATTACGGTGTGAGAGTAAATATGTAAAGTAGTGTAAAAATATAAAGATACATCTCTATTTTGTCGCAGATCATAAGAGCATCGACTCTATACATTACGTGAAAAGACTCCTCATAGAAAACGCTTCTATGAAACTGATTGACGATGCGGAAACTCTTTTGGCATAAATTAACTTAAAAAAGTAAACCATCTTTACTACTCTTTGTAACCCTCCAAGGAGTCTTGATAGCTTGATGAGATCTGTGATTATGTGTTTTTGCAGCACTGCAAAAACCATCTAAAACATTTTGAAATAGATTGAATAGAATTTGGAATTAAGTAAACCAATCTTAATTCTGAATCGTATACATTTTTCAAAAAATTTAATAACGTGCATATATGGAAACTAAATTATATGTGAGTAAACCAAAAATTTTCGTTTATGCTTTCAATGATTTCATAGATGACAATTTTAAAATATTTTTAACAATATCTAAGTACTACCAAAATATGAGAACCCATATGGAATATTACTCACAGAAGTAACATTTATCATATAATATTTCAACTGGTAAACTAGACAAGACTCAATGATGTACTCGTAGAATAAAAGTTGAAGACAGGCGATCAGTATTGCTGGCGTGATATTGGCTGGACGGACGCGAGGCAGAGGCTTGACTGCTGAGATTTATAAGGCGTGCAGGTGAACCCAATAAACCGACGTGACGTTGTATATGGCGGCCTGTCAACGGATTGAAACTGAATCATAACATTTATCCCTTTTGTTTTGAAGATGATTTATACTTTAATGCCGCGTGCCAAGGATTTTCCCTTTTATAGGAGATGACAAACTTCTAACACGAAATGATGCAAATATCAGTATCAGTCTTTTTATCTGCTGTAGGCTATAGCATGTTTCAAAATATTTTAAATTAGTTTTCACGAATTATTTTAAACCCTGCTGAATTTAATCAGTTTTACTAAAAAAAAGTATTTATCGTGCTTTTGTATTTTATTAGATTTGGAAAACCATAACTAAAATCATTATATTTCATAAAAAACTTTTTCCAAAGGTAACTAATGTCATGGATAAAATGTGATGGGCTTGTTAAAGACTCGTATTCTCGGAACCACATTTTACTGAGGATTTTAACATTTAAAATTAATTTACAAAGAACAACAAAGAGTTTTTATCGCTTAGAGGCCTAGAAGACTAATTCTGTAATATAGAAAAATATATGTCATAGAGATAAAAAATTGTAATTTTGTAGTTTCAACATAAAGATTTAGTCTATTCTGTGTTTTATTATGCCAGGTAGTATTTCTCCAAAGCACGGGATAATATGACAGCGGCTGCGGCTGTAGTGCGGCCTAGCTATGAATCTCAATGTAAAGAGAGAGAAACACCTTTGACGACTTATATTTTCTTTACGCTAAGACTCTTGCATGTTCTTTTCTTCCTAAATAGTAAATTATTAATTTTCTATTTAATGAAACAATGTTACATGTAAATATTCGCTTTATAAAGTTTGATATTCGGTATTAAAATATAATTTAACATTTATATTTAAACTAGGTTTTTGTTATTTTATTGGTAATATTAAGTCAAAGTTGTTACTTCCATTATTGATCGATAAGACGGATGTATTTATTTATTTTTTTTAGGAAAGTTAGTTTTTAATAAATGTGATTAATTGTTATAAGCTAAAACTCAAACGCTTTGTCGGTCACGATACATTTCTTATATCGCAGCACAGTTGGTGAAAAAGGCGACATATCAAGGATTAAATACTAAGGCTTGAACCGCTATACTAATTTATTCATGCCACGTTGAAGAAAGGTTCAATCTCTTCACTGAATTCAACGCAAGACATCCAGGAAGCCCCAAAAGCATGTTTTTGGTGTCAACAATCAAAATCTCATAACTAGTGTGGTGAATTTATCTAGTTTACTTAATAATATATTATTTACAGTATAAATATAATTGTAAAACAGGTGAAAAGGAATTGGCATGTAATGTAAGATTAATTCCACTCTAGAACTCAGATGTATGACGCCAAATCGGATGTTTGTGACGTCATGTTGTATGATGTAGTCTGTTGCATAATATCATATTGAAATATATCCAATATGATATATTCATTCTATCATATATCCATTGGCTGTCTGGATCACGCCACCATGTGCCCGACTGTCCAAGCCATCCCCCTCTCCAGTCAGTCCAGCATCAACCACAGTTCCCCACCCAGCCCGCGTAGCCTTGGGCTCTACCAATTAACAATGCTGAAGTCATTTTTAATTGTTTTTACGAACAAGTGATATTTATTTACAATCACGCCACGCATAAACCAACCAATGCTCTTAAATAGGAGCTTACACAATACAAAAGGGCCATCTCCGCCACGCCTCTGCTACTGCTGTTCAATCATATGCTTCATGTCAGTCTCAAGTATTTTGATCTTTGGCTAATTCTGAGAATGAGCGTGAATTGTTAAGTTTTGATAAATCGAGAGGCGATGTACATGTATTCGGATTAAGATTTAAGTTAGAGGGTGGAAATACATCGTTACCTGAAGGAATATCATAAGTTTGATTGTACCATTTTGTTAGAACATGAATTGCTTAATATGCTAGTTTAGACTCATCCCGATTGTTCAAGTTTAGACCATCAGGTATTACAGAAACTACAAGTATTAGATAAAATATAATTCCAGCATATGATAGAAAACGTATAGACTTTTGTTTATAAAATGGGCACAAGGTAGAAACCGCTTTCGTAAGCCCCCCTTTCGGATGTCCTTTTCTATTTCCTTCTCAGAGTACGCGCGTCATCTACAGAATGGTGTCCTGCCCCAGGCATTTGCGAGTTCTCGTTACATCCTGTACAATGTTCTGCAGTTCTAGTTGGCGCCTGATACTGTACATATTTATCTTTGAAGATAAATACACATAACCATTTTAGAAAATACTAGTAAACGCGTTGCTCGAAATCGAGCAATTTATTTTAATACAATACAATTGTTACTTTTATCTCTAAATCAATGACGTCCGACTAATAAAATATTGTGAATATCTGTAATCACCAAAACTACACGTATTTACAGCTGATTATTAACAGATGTTTAAAATGCTTTATTCAATCCCAATGTTATTTAAATGGGAAATTTTGAGATTTCAATGGTTGATAACGCCTTTATTTTCCGTCAGATTCTCATCAGTTTTTGGCGGAAACAACTACAGACCAAGCCCTATCCAACGACACCAAAAACTTGAAAATCTGTTGAAAATTGTAGGAGGAGTTCTCAAGACAAAAAAAACCCTTAGCGTATTAAATAAGTATAGATATCTTTATTTTTAAAATGTATAAGGCAGAGAGAAATACCTAAACGCAATTAATATTTAGGGTTTAGTTTATTTGAACGACAAACACAAGAACAGAAGTGCAAAAAACACCATACAAAAAATTACATGGTAAAAACAATGCATCGTGTAACCTCATCATTATGGGCTGACTATTTGCAGTGTTGAGTGTTTTGTCAGTTGCACGTCTGACTACATCGTGTGCCGCCAGGTAGACCGCTGCCGCGAGTGACGTGGTGGCAGGAGAACGCGCTCATCGACGACACGTTCGAGGCGGTGGCCGACCGGAGGGTCCGCAACGTGCTGCACATAGAGCGCGTGGAGCGGCGCCACCTCCACACGGCCTACACCTGCCAGGCGACCAACAACCACTACGGGGCACCCATCTCCACCGCAGTCACGCTCGACGTCAACCGTATGTTACACACTGGTGTCTGAAGCATGTCGCATGCGAAACCAATCTGTGTTGTCAAATGAGAGCTTACATACTGCTTGCGACACATGTCTGCGGCAGACAGCACGAGACCGGTTGGTCGGTTTTTGGTAAGACATGGCTAATGAGACATCTGCCTGCACATGGGCCTTACACACCCCACTCACCCCGGCAGTAGTCCACTACACAGGCAAAGTTTTTTATGGTGTTTTGGTTTTTGAGTTATAAGTTTTTACTATAATTTTTTAACTTATCTGGATGATTGTTTGAGTGGTAACAAACTGGCTATAACCCTCAAAATGAATTGTTCAGTGGGTGGATCCAATGTATCTCATTCTAGATTTCTTGGGTGGATCCAACGTCTAAGTGGGAATAAAACCTACACTTGCGAGGTCTTCGTTACACAACTGCAAGTAATATCATAACTTCATCCCCCTCTAATGAAATTTTGCACTCGGCTAACCACAGCATCTAGCCACCTTTAGTCATGCGACATGTGACAAGAGACATGCAAAAGACATTCATTTCTCATTCAATTTCATCGGATACGACACGTGTCTTAAGACACGCGTCCTAACACAACAGTGTGCAACCCTTGTGAGATTTGGTACCGCCAGGTTGTAAATTGAATGTAACATCGATGGAACGTGATTAATGTAAAAGTTTTTGAAAAGTCATTGAAAAGTCTTCGGTAATCTTATTCATCGAATGCAATCTTGTAACTTTTACCATTATGTCACTGTATAATTGCTCCCATTACTCATTGGATTATTCTCTTAACCCTTCCCGGGCTATTGACGGATATATCCGTCGAATGTCATTTCTGGTCTCGCTTGAAAACGGATATAGCCGTCTTAACCGGTTTATTTTCCAGGATAAAGACGGATATATCCATTTAATTATTTAATATACAACATCTACATACATTAGTATGTTTTTTTTAAGATGTTACAAAGTTTACAAGTAAATATGTCTAAAAGTAAAGTTTATAGCTAAAAGCAAACATAAATTTTGACTTCTTAAATATTTCATATTATTTTTAATCTTCTAGCTACAATAGCGGCCACGAAATTAGGCGGGTGACTGAAAACGCGATGTTGTCACATGGAACCAAAAGATGATAGAGATTGTAAAAAATTGCGTACTTTGATGCATAAACTGGCAACACTGGGCATCCAGTGTTGCCTAGACCATATGTTGAATGTACATTCTATAAAAATGATCAAAAACAGTGTCATTTAATAAAACAGATAAAAATGTTGACATAAATATAAAACATATGATTAAATTAATAACCACTGTAAATTTGGCAACGTTGCAAATTCATTCACCCGCCTGATTTCGTAGCCGGACTATACTCTTCTTTTTGAAAGTATTCTTCTATTGAGTATATGGACTTAGAGATAAGGTATAATTTTAATTTCTTGTCAAATGAATTGTGGTTATCTTCGAATTTGATATCATTAGGTAATTTTTGTAGAAACTGTAGGCCCATGTACGTTGGTGATTTACTATAAAAATTTAGATTATGATGACTTCTTATAATATATTGTGATTTCATAAAAAATACAAAATACATATGTTGTATATATTACGATAATAAACATCATATTTACCTATTGACGGCTAATTCAGCTTTTACAGTTGGCAAGATTATGTCCCTCGACTTTTTCAGCTGGTTCATGACTAAACAACACATGTGTAGCGCAAAACTGTCAGTTTGCGCTGGAACCTTACAGTGAGTGTTTGTTTACGTTATTGTAATGACGTAATATGAGTTTTATTTCAAAGATGATTATTGCTAATGACCAATTTTTGCTGAAGATATGATAAAAATGCTAAATAAGAAGAGCATCTGGAGGAGATTTAATATTTGGCAGTGAAAATGAATATAATATGAAAAATGATTCTGGCCAAGAAAGCGATGAACCAGACGCACAATCTATTGTAATTCTTGCATTTTAGCCTCTTTTTTACTGTTTTTAAAAGGAACTGTTTTTACTGTTATATATATATATATTTTTTTTTTTTTTTTTTTGAGGGAGAGGCAGGGAAAATGCATTACGCACACAGGTGGCCAGCCTGTAGTGTGGGACTCCCCTAAAAAACGGGTTTACCCACTAAAAAACCTCCTCTACTCTTTAGGATTCTAACCTGGAATTGTTTATCACATTACGTCAGGCTAGGCCTAAATTTGGCTTACGCCCATGGGGCTCGCTCCTTATCCAGCTGTTCGGTCAAGGGATCTGGGCCACTTCGTGGTCCAAATCGGTTTTCTTTTCCAGGAGGATACCCCGGACGAACTGTGACAAACAATCCCAGTTGCCCTCATCCTCCATAATCTTTTGGCAGACCGTGTCCACCGAAAAAACACCGAGTTTTCTTGTGGCCTCCAGGCGGGGCCTTTCCCAACGCGAACAGCGGAAGAAGGTGTGTTCCGCGTCATCGGGAACGCCCGGGCAGTAGATGCAATCCGGTGAACCGGTCTTGCCCATCCGGTTCAGGTACGACTTGAAGTAGCCGTGACCTGTCAGGAACTGCGTGAGGTAGTAGTCCACCTCGCCATGCCGCCTTTCCACCCATGGTTGGACCTGCTCGATGAGTCGCGCAGTCCATCGTCCTCGGGTGTCGTGCTCCCAGCTGTGTTGCCACTGCTGGAAGGTTCGGGAGCGCTCTTCGGTTCTTGCCGTGTCCTTGCCGATCTCGCCTTGTCTCTGGTAAATCGCTTTCCTCTCCCCTGCCAAGAGCTTGACCGGGATGACTCCGGCGACCACCAGGACGGCAGGCTCGGATACTGTCCGGTAGGCGGAACACACCCGGAGCGCAGCTTGACGCTGAACCCGGGCGAGTCGCAACCTGTAGCACTCCTTATCTAGAGCGCCTGCCCACACCTCTGCCCCGTAAAGGAGCACGGACTGGACCGCGGACATCAAAAGACGTCTTCTGCTGGATCGGGGACCCCCGACATTGGCCATCAGCCTACTAATGTAAGTGACTACCTTAGCGGCCTTGTCCGCCGTACGAAAGATCTGATCCCTCCAGCTTAATTTGGTGTCCACCATAACCCCGAGGTATTTGGCGGCACGAGTTGATGTGACCACCTCCCTTCCCACTCGGAGTGGGACGACGGTGTCGATCCTCTTCTTCGTGAGGATCACAATCTCCGTCTTACTGAGAGCAAGCGAGAGACCGTGATCGGACATCCAGTTGTTGACCACCCGCATAACTCGGTTCAACTTCAGTTGGGCCAGCTCAACGTTGCGTGCAGCAATGAGAGCTGCAACGTCATCGGCGTACCCAACCAAAGTGGTTTCCTCAGGCATCTCGGACCTCAGGAGGCTGTCATAGGCAACGTTCCAGAGATCCGGGCCGAGTATTGAACCTTGTGCGGCACCAGAAGTGACTTCCATCGTCCGCGTTCCGTCCCTCGTGTCATAAATCAGGCTTCGAGAGCGTAGATAATCCTCGATGAGCCGCAACAGATATGCAGGAATACGAAAGGTGTTGCGAAGCGCATCCAACATATCGACCCACCTTGCCGAGTTGAAGGCATTCTTGACATCAAGCGTAACAAGAAGCACTACTCGGCGGGAGAAATGGTTGTGGCTCTCGGCTCTCTCCACAGCTCTCTGAACTTCGGTGACAGCGTCGATCGTTGACCGTCCCTTTCTGAAGCCGTACTGACGGGGGCATAAGTCCCCGGCAGCTTCCACGGCAGAAGTCAGGCGGGAACGGATCAGCTTCTCGAACAGCTTCCCAGCCGTGTCCAACATGCAGAGAGGCCTGTGGGACGACGGCAGCTCGGGATCACCTTTGCCCTTGCTGATCAGTACAAGCCTGGCTGTTTTCCAGGGAGCCGGAAACACCCCTTCTACCAAACAGGCATTGTACATTCTCAACAACAAGTCAGCGTTGATTGAAAATACTTTCTTTAAAGCCTCACTGGGAATCCCGTTACTAATATCTGTTATATTATGATAGGAAGTAAATACAACAACAAAATGACATAGACAGATATGTGTCCTCAGCCCACAAAACCACTCAAAGTTATAAAAAAGATTTTTTTCCCATTGTACTTCTGTTCTGTGGACGGATATATACGTCGACCTAAGTGTTTTTGTGGGCTATAGACGTATATATCGGTCTTCTAGAGTTTTATTTCCCTCGTAACATGTGTAAAAAATTATTTTAGTGCTAGAAACTTTTTTTTATAACATATGAATTATTTTGAACTAAATAATAACATAACATTACAACATTAGGTTTTGAAATTTGGCTTGAAAAAACTACGCCCTAGCCCACCATTTAATTTAGCCCTGGAAGGGTAAAGATAAATTAATCAGTACAATCAGTTAAATTAATGGTCGTGATAGATTAATCAGCTGGTCTTATTCAGTAACAAAGCATCGCCTCATCTGACCCATCACACTCACAGTTCAGTCATATTTATCCTCAAGTACGTTTGTCGGAGTGTATCGCTGTCTTAAGGAATGTATATCATAAAACAAAATGAACTGATGTTTGCCTTTAATTTTTACAACAGGACATCGCAATATATTTTGTAATCTCTCCAGTTAAATGGTCTAACTTATTAGTTGAATTCTATCGTCCAGTTCTTTTTGTGTTTATTGCATCTTTGACAAAAAACGATTATTCTCAGCTGATAAATTTGCTATACTGTTAGGCTGCTTTCACACTGGCGACTTTTGCGGCAGCTACAATTGTCGCTGTCGTTGTTTACGCCACCAGCTGCATTTTGGATTATTGAAACAAGATTCTATGCTTGGCTGTGTAGATAATTTAGTTGCTTTTCTTATCACTGTCGCGTTGTTATCGTTCATATGTTTTAGTAAAAATCATAAATGATTTTACATTGTAAATTATGAAATATCCAAAGACCTACAAAACATTAAAATGGCTTTATATAATGTTTTATATAATAAAAAATAATTGTTATATTTAAAAAAAATAATATTTTTTGTTATAAATCAAACAAAATAGACGATTGCTAGTGTTTAATAATTATATGACAATAAGCTATAATGTAGTTATTTAGGCCTATATAAAACGATTGGACTAACATTTCGAGGTTGTCTGCCGTTATGTTAATTATGTATCTTTCACTACGATAACTGTGTGCATATTCATTATAATATTGCTGCCCTAAGTGTATTCAAGATTTTAAATATCTACATACTGGTGGTTTCGTCCACAAATATCATATTGACAGTAAACTCTTTAGAAAACTCCGCCGTCGGGTCCAGAATAATTGATTGCAGAATTAAAAATAATGATTCCTCTTTGATAGAATAGTATTTTAAAAGTAATTGGGTGGATCAGTATAGAATATCCAGGTAAAGATCATCTCCCTTGAGGTTTTCAACACCTTGTCATCTTCTGGGCTCATAAAACAAGTCGACCGCAACTTATCTATCTGCTGGACTGCGTCTAAATCCCCTATGCCAATCATCCATCAAGCCCATTTCAAATTCAAAATTGAAGGATTCTCTTGGGTTTGGAGCTTTTGGATTGCAAAGGACCTGTGTTTTCCTGTCATCTTGGGAGCGGACTTTATTCAGCGCACTGGGTTGATTTTGGATTCAGGTAGAGGCTAGTGATACTTCAGGTTTTCTCGGCTGGTGTCTATCCCTTCCTCTGACAGTGTGGCTGGGTTCCCTGCTGCGGTCAAGCCTGACGCAGACAGTGAGACCACACCTGATCCGTTCATTAAGTCATCTGACTCAGGCGGAGTTGGACGCCATCAGAAAGCTCTGCAACCGTTTTCCTGACGTGCTGACGCCAAAACTGGTGATAACCGACCTCTTATAATATAAAATTCGTTTGACGAACACCTGGCCGGTAAGACCCCGCCTTTATAAACTGGCTCCACCTAAGATGGAAACCCTGCGTGGTATCATCAATGACTTTCTCGAAAATGGGGTGATCGAACTTTGGGGCTCAAGCTTTCCTTGTGCCGAAGCCGAATGGCAGGTATCGCATGGTGCTTGACCACAGAAATTTGGACTCAAAAATTGAATTTGACCTTGTACCTCTTCCTGATTTGCACTCCTCTCTTTCCGTTGGTTCGGTAAGGCCAAATATTTCTCCGTTTCCGATCTCAACCAGGCTTATAATCAGATCCCATATTGAAGGCTGAGTCTAGACCACTGCTTTCTGTGTTTCGTGGAATCTTTATCAGTTCATTAGAGTTCCAATGGGGCTCAGACTCTCACCCGACTTCTGGATTAAATTGTTCAAGATATCAAATTCAAATTTCTTTTCAACTACCTGGACGATCCTCTGGTGTACAGTGAGAGTTTCGATGACCACCTAATTCATCTTGAGGAAGACATGGACAGATTGCTTAGGGCAGGCCTTACCGTCAACAAGGACAAAGTCAGCTTTGCCCAAGCTGAGATTTCGTTTTTTGGGTCATCTGGTGTCTTTCAAGGGCGTCTGCATTGATCCAGCTAGGACCCAGGCCATCAGTGAGTTTCCTCCTCCTAAAGATGCAAAGTTTCACGCAAAGTTTGACGTTTGTAGGCATGGTAGGTTTTTACCGGCACTTCATCCCCAAAATCGCTGAGTTGGCGGCTCCTCTCAACGCTCTCTGGAAGAAGGGTGCCAAGTTTGTTTAGGGTGAAGCTGAGCAGACGTCCTTCGAGCTCCTCAAGAAGACCATCTTGCAAATCGACTCTTTGCCTAATCCATTAAATCATAATTGTTACAAACGCCAAATTAATTAACAAATATATGTTTTATTCATGATAATATTAAAACTTATATTTGTATGTAATATTCGTAATATTGCCCTTTTTTTTTGTAAAATGCCAACCACTGATTTTCAATTTTATGCCAAAATTATCATTTAACTATTATATACATGTATAATAATATTTTCAGTTCATAAAATCATCAGCATTATTCGACTACTGTACTTATAATTTAGGCAATCTTCATTTAAAGGTTTATGAATTAACCAACGAGGTTGGAATTAACCATTAATGATACTGTCTTCAAAAACAGGTGATACAAGAAACATTTAACTGACTGTAACGCCATCTAATGAATATATTTGAAAACAACTTGATTATTTAAATTAACACCAGTTGTGCTGCATGTCAAAAACGCCACCTGGCTACAAGTGGCACGCCACTTGCGACAATAATCGCCAATGTGAACGTACACATTTGATTCAATGCTTTTTTCAAAACGCGCGACCACTTGCTGCCGGCGTCAGCTGTTTTTGTCGCCAGTGTGAAAACAGCCTTAGTGTACGGATAATACTCACCTTATTGATTAGGGGCCAAAGCCAAAACGTTCGGGAGTTGTAATCCTGAGTGTAATACAACGCTTTGCACAGTCTTTTAAAAATTAAAAGGGCATTCAAAAAGAAAAGATTTTTCTCCCAATTCTCACAATAGATCCCCCGGCAGAATCGCGACTGCATGCACGTCAAATAGCTCTGTCTACACGTAAGACTTATCCGAGATTCATTAGTGTGTTGCATACCGGCGATTTTACCGTTGCAAAATGGCGACACCTATTAAAACTTGGTGGTGGGGTGTTCAGTATATGTGTATCTGTCGTAGTGAGGCCACTGTGGGTGCGGCTGCTGGGTGACAACGCGCCTCTGTCGGCGGACCAGCAGCACGCGCTGCGCTGCGAGGTGGTGGGCGCGCGGCCGCCGCCACTCATCTCCTGGTGGAAGGGCAGCATCCCTCTCAGGCACACCAAGGAAAACGTACGTACATCTACACCTCTTCGATATTTATATTGACCAAATAAAGAAACGGAATGGCTAGTAAAATATAAATCACTATTCAAAACTTGCCGGCAACAAAAAATACTTTTTTAAATCGACTAGTTACATTAAGCACTTATAATTCATTTCGATGACCAACCAAATCGAATTAAAAAAGCCAGGTAATTCATTAGATGTTTTTTTCTTTTAGTTGATCTTTTACGAGACCATACTTTTTATCCTAAATTATTCAGGACCTATCACTTTTTTCTGTTTATACTTTTCCTTCCTTTACCCAACCTTGATGGCTCTGTTGCAGACGTCGACGGACGGCAACGTCACGGTGAGCACCTTGCAGTTCGTGCCTACCATCGAGGACTCGGGCAAGCTCCTGACATGTCGCGCCGACACGCCACTCATACCCGGCGCCACCGTAGAAGACGGCTGGCAGCTGGACATTCACCGTGAGTACAACATCCATCCCTGCCACAAATCATCCTCAAATGCCAACCAACATGCACCCCAGCCACCCAAAATCCACTCAACATCCACCACTGCTACCTAGCATCCACTCCTGCTACTCAACATCCAGCCCTTCCACCCACATGCCACTCTTACCCGGCACCATCTTAGAGGACGGGGTAGCTCTACATTTTACATGACATTGACCACGAGTACAACATCCATCCCTGCCACCCAATGTTTACTCCTGCTACCCAACATCTATCCGTGCCACATATCATCCACCCCAGCCACCCAAAATCCACCCAACATTCACCACTGCTACCTAGCATCCACTCCTGCTACTCAACATTCAACCATTCCACCCACATGTCACACTTACCCGGCAACATCGTAGAGGACGGGGCAGCTGGGCATTCACCATGAGTACAACATCCATCCCCGTCAGCCAGCGACAAGTTTTGATTGGATTCTATATGACACATAGCTCAAGTATTCAACATGAGCTCAAACTATTAGATAACAAAGTTCACATTAATTTTCAGAACTCAATAATATTTAAAAACCCGTTTCTCGACATCAGAAAAAATTCTGACACTACAACATGCATAACTCAGGAGAAGTTCATAAACTAAACTCAGTATGATTTATTCTTGGGGCAGTAGCAATGAGTAACCTGGAAATCCGCTTTCGTCATGTCATGACAGCATGCTGAGTGCCAAACACGTTTGATTTTCACAGACTTTATTTATAAATAGCTCCTTGGTTTGAACCATACATCATCAAAATGTAAAATATTTCCTAGGCTAAACCATTGTTCTCATAAAAGCAAGATATTTTAGGTTCCTAAAGATAAGAAACGCTTTCCCATAGCGATGAAGAAGTGGAAGGTGATGGGCCGTTCCTGAATTATTTTTAGTTAAACGTTCTCTGATCATAGAGAATTCTCGTAGGCCAATCTTTCTTTCACTGTTTTATTCCTAAATGTGAAAATGTATGAAATTTTAACTTACATTTTGAGATTGTGAACAAACTATTGTTTATAATGCTTCTTTTTTTCTCAATTTGGCTACGGCTGTGTTTGCCGTGAGCCACTGCTGTTCTTATGTAACGAATGAACGCCATATGTACTGCTTTACTTGGGGATTTGCTACAATTTGGGCACACATAACAGATTTAAAAATCAATCTTGAGAAGACTATTATCTGAAAACCGAAGACTGAAAATCTTAAACTAATGCAGTGCTACAGCTGGAACAATCAACGTGGAACTAGGTTATGGTTACGGAATGGATATCTGAATGCTGTTCTAAACTGGTGAAGTTCACGTAATCTACTATCCGCAAGTGCAGGTTAATTAAAAACCCTTCTAGTACAAAGCTACGAGCTCGTATAAAGCTCTTGAATAGCAATTACCCTTTTAGTGCAAGTCAAAGTTTATGAAAGTGAGAGATGTAAATAATGAAGCATAACGCAAATTAAATATTAAGCTGCTTGGCATAAATGGGCCTTTAGAGAGGTTATATTCATCACAATTGCTTTACCTTGTACCTACATTGCAGCCAATTAATTGTGCTCACAGTAGCCGACGTGCCGCATTGCCGCATCGTTCGAACACATCTTCTGTGAAACGAGAATTAACTCGCAAAATTATTAGCGCCGGTACTGAATTGCAACCGTGTACTAACTCGGATCACTTTGTTACGCATTGGACGTCAAAGAACAACGTTTCACCAACGTAGCAACGAGGTTATGCTATGTAAAATTATTAAAAATATCACTAAGATTCAAACAGAAAATATATGTGAAATTCATATTAAAACTCTTATAGTATTCTAGGAGATTGCTTATTAGTTACCTAAAAATATATACTTATAGTTACTTGTTGCTACTAAACATTATTTTAGATTCAAGTGTAAACAAATTTGTCACTGTTCAAATATATTGGAATTTTTAAGCATAGAGTTAGTCTCAAAGGCCTAACAAAAAATCAAATGTTACTCCCAGCAAATACGTTTCTGCTTAAATTGCACAGCTATCCTAATGCGTCTTTTTTTCTTAGTTTGTATAAAAACTCCAATATCTACTGCCTTTAATGAAACTCATATAAAGTAAATTACTACTGCCTTAAACATATAACTAATTAATCAATAATGAACAATTTTAGAAGGCAATCAGATATTACCAGCAGTAATATCTATAAGCTACTGATTTAAGACTCTAGGGGGTTTCTTTTGTAATTGGGATTCATCGTAGGATTATCAACCGATTTTCAAGTTTTTGGTATTGTTGGATACGGCTTGGTCTGTAGTTGCTTCATCCAAATCTCGAAGAGAAACTGACTCAAAACAAGGGCACCATCCTTAATTTGAATTTGAAATTTTCCCAATATATTATTATTCTGATTGGGTTGAGCATTTTAAACATCTGTTCATGTAGAGAACTAAATAAGTGTAGTTTTGGGTTATTACTGATAATCACAATATTGGATTGGTCGAATGTAATTAATCTAAAACCAAACGTAAAATCTTTAGCAATGAAATATCAAAGTTCAAATTAAACTGCTCGATTTCGATCAACAAGTACACTAGTTTACAAATAAAATAGCTCAGTAAATTCGAAGAAAATAAAAATACCTAAATTTTAAAGTTATGTAAATTCAATGTATTAAGTGTAAGATCACTTTTCTCTCAGAAACAAAAACAAATAAATAAGTTAGAACTACCATAACAAGGGTAGCGAAACATCAGAAGCATTGTGAAAGTTTACACATTTTATATTTTGACAAGCTCGACTCAGGCTTTACTTTGTTACTCATACATATTTATGGCTCTTGTTTCCTACTTCGGTATAATTTTGTTACATTGAGCTATATAACATTGTCTGGCTCTATTTTAGAAACACATTCAAAATTCAATTCTATTCATTGAAATTTGTGGGATTTTTAATTACAAAATAATAATTATAATAACAATTACAAGTAAAAAACAAATATTTTACCCCACAGTAATTGCAATTTATTGATTACGTTAATTTCATACTATGGGTTATTTTAAACTCTTTGTATTAAGATGTCAACAGTAAATTAATATGAAATGTGTCCAACAGTAAGGGAAAAGATGTTGAGTAAAACGAAATAGCGGTCCGTGGTCAGAACTTTTAATTGACTTCCAAGGGCCTCTTCCAGACTACAGATATGTTTTGTCGTTTAGACAAATACGCTCGATTTCCTCTAGCTGGAACTGTCAATTCGGCATCAGTGATAGGAACTTTGGTTTTCGTAGTTCGGTGTTCCTGTACTAGAATCCGATAATGGTCTACCTACCACTCAATGGTAACAAAGACAGAAACTTTTTCTACCAATGGGGAATTAAGTCGAGTCATGTCACTCCTTATTGACCAGAAGTAATATAACCAGACCAGAGAATATTATATTATTGACCAGAGCGATTTTTCAAACCCATCAAGATGGTTATACAAGCAGTTGAGGCAGAAAACACAAACTTTCATGAAGAATTTGAGTCTTTTTAATGAATTTTAGGGTCAATACTGATGAACGACTGGAGAGCCATTTGCCACCATAATATTCAGACAATTTTAATATCGGCTATTCTTTACTATTTGCTCCCAAATAATATAAAAATAATATTGCATTTTCCAGCCATTCAAAGAAGATGAAACAAGCTACGTTTGCAGACGCATCTCGTCGGATGTCACTCCACAACTTAAACACAGATGACCAACTAAGGTTGAAACAACCTCAAACCAATAAGTTGATCTCACCTTATTACCCCTTCAAAGGTAACTTCTGTAAGTGGGAGTCAAATTAAAACTGAACGGGGAGACAGAAGATTTGTTCGATATTCGGACTTGAGTGAAGATTCTATTGAACAAGTCCGTTCTCATAATGAGATATCTTTTCAAGAAAGTTGTGACGTTAGTAACATTCCTGAAGAGGCACCAACAGCTGTTCATAGAGCAAGGCCTCATTGGCTAGATCCCGACTTTTGGGAAATAGAGTACCAAATCTTCATAAGGACTTTATTCTCAACACTACAGGGAGGGATGTAATATATCAGTTGTTGTCTAAAGATACGTTTTATGTTGTTATTGGTTTTTGTTTAGAAAACAAATTAGCATGACACTGTTTATGGCAGGTTTACCTATTTATTACAGTTAAATAATAATTATCGTATGGCTTTTAATGGAGGGAGATGAGCAATTAACTGATAGTTCTCCTCGCCTGAAATGACTGCACTTTTTTTGTTTTCTATGCAGGGGCACCAACGGCTTAACGTGACTTTCGAGCCACGGGAGCGGCCGAACGATCTTTTTGTCCCCGAGCCGGGATTTGAACTCGGGGCCGCTGGGTGATAACCCAGAGCTCTACCACTGAGCTACGGCCGCTGCCTATTTATTACAGTTAATAAACTATTATAATTGTATGAAGACGCTTCATATTCTACACAAACTAGATTATAAAAGTGGAAAATAGTTTTACATTAATTTAACTGGTTGGTTTACTGTGTTCATTATAAAAAATGTTACTCTACTTGAATGGTTTGCCGAAACCTTGTAACTATAAGGCCGTACGACATATATCTTAGTTTATTGATAGCACTCAAAGCAGTTGTAATTGGTTAAACATTCACATTGTAATTGGATTGATCATACACTAATGAAGCATAATAACGATGATATTGAAACCTCTGAGAGCTGTGCCTTAGTCGGCTCATGGAGCGCGAGGCTTGGCGGCTTAAAATGCGCTCTGGTGTTCGTCTCTAATTACAAGTCACCTATTTTCTCTTGCAAAATACTTAAAGTAGAATTCTTCTGGTAAAAAATGTTGTGTATTTTATTGATGGAGTTTCCACATATTAAACCTATTATAAGGACAGTATATTGCAAATACAGTATAACTTTTATTTATTAATCAATGACACAAGTATACTATTCTTATAATAGTTAAACTTTAGTTTTAATGATATGAGGTTACAATAACATGTTTGGTTCAATCAATATATATAGTACATTATTTTATTTTTAATTACAAACATTTAATCGTTGAAGGATCAAATATTTTTATGGAATACATAGGATCTATTTTGTATAGTACACAAAATATAGTTCAGTTATAGCCTTTAACCTACTTTTTTGTTTATTTATGATGGGTTTTATGTAAAATAACACCAAGGATTTCTTTTTCATTTTCATTTTCTTCGTTACTTCAAGCCCAACTGTAACTTAACAATAAACTCGGCAGTTAACAACACGACGATGAAATGTTTAGTGTTTACCAGTGAAATGACGATTGTAAAGTTAGGTTTGTATGACGTGAATACAAACAACGGTTGTATGACTGTTATTTGGTAAATATTGTTTTGGTTACACAGTAAAGCACACAAGTCTGGATTTTTTAGTTTGACATAATAATAATAATAATATATTTATTGCATTGGTGTTTTTTAGACACATTACAATGTTAATGAAAATACAATAAATTTTGAAATTACATATAACTAGTTATCTAACTTAAGCTCAAAAAATTCATTTATATTATAAATACAATTTTCAGTTAAATAATTTTCAAAGTCTTCTTGTAGGATTTGAAAGATAGATTTTTGATATTATCTGGCAACTTGTTGTATAATTTAATATTTAAATATGTAAAACTCTTCTGCGTTCGTGCATATTTTACTCTTTGTACTTGTATATTATTGTTCCCTCTTAAAAAGTGTTCACACTCCTCCATAATTTGCTTGTGACTTCTAATATTTTCTTTTATATTTGTCAGTGCTTGAAATATAAAAATTGACGGTAATGTCATTATATTTAATTTTTGAAACAATGGTTTACAATGAGTTGTCTTGTTAACACCGCAGATAACTCTTATTGCCTTTTTTTGGGGCCTTGAAAATTTTTTCCTTATCAATTGAGTTTCCCCATAGTAGTGTGGCATAGTTTAGAGTTGAATGAATATAAGAGTAATAAACAAGTAAAAGGGCATCTTCTATAATAGAATGTTTCAATCTTTTCAAGCAGTATATTCCTTTGTTAATTTTCTTTAGAATGTCATCTGTATGATTTGACCAATTAAGATTACAGTCCAGGGTAACCCCCAAGAACTTTAATGATCTAATTTTATAATTAAGTTTGAACATTCCACTGCAATTAAATTCAATTTCCTGAGTCTTATCAAGATTAAGGACCAGTCTGTTTGATTCACACCTAGATTGTAATTTTCTTGTTACCTCTGAAATTTTTACTTTAATATCAATATGTTTTTTGCATGATACTTTGATTCCAGTGTCGTCTGCAAACATTATAATTTTAGTGTCATCCAATGAAATATGCAGTGGAGCATCATTTATATATATATATATATATATATATATTAAATAATAAAGGCCCTAATGCAGAACCTTGTGGAACTCCATTATTCACTTTTTTATACTCTGAATTTATACCATTGACATAAACCGATTGATATCTCTCTGATAAGAAGGATTTCATTAATTTGATTGATTTGGGCAGAAAACCATATAATTTAAGTTTATAAAAAAGTATATCATGACATACTGAATCAAAAGCTTTTGAAATGTCATATGTTTTGAAAGATATAATTTTTTCTTCTTCAATATCGGATATCACACTGGACATAAGATTGGATAAGGCTTTAGTAGTTGATTGATTTGTTCTAAATCCGAACTGTTCATTTGCAAATAGATTGTTTTCTTCAAAATAACTATTAATTTGGTCAAATAAAAGAGATTCAAATACTTTTGACAAAGCCGGAAAAATACTGATTGGTCTAAAGTTAATATAATCCATTTTTCCAGATTTGTAAACAGGTACAACCTTAACTCTTTTAAATAATTTAGGAGATATACCTTGATCTATACAATCATTGTATAATGATGTTAACACTTCACATATCTCTTGAGCAGAATATTTTAGTATCATGGTATTATGGTATCATATTGTATCATATGATATCATATCATGTATCATATTGAAAGCATCAAATACAGTAAAAAATTAAGTGAAACTTCAACTACAGTACCTGACGTTTGAAAACACTTGATTAAACGTGGGTATTTGATGGAACACCTAAAATTATGTTTGAAAAACCATTACTTAAGGCACATGTATACAAGGCGTCATATGTTGGATGTATGTTACTGTTAACTGTATCTGTGTTGAAAAGTGTCTGTGTCTCCTTTCATATTGTAAATTATACTATTAGGACTTTGGTTGAGTCCAATTCTGATTGTAATCTCAGTATGCAAGTTTCAACATTAAATAATTTATTTTAGTTTATCTTTAAAATTCTATCTTATTGCGATGAGGTATGTTTACAATATGCAACATGACACTATTGTGAAATGTATCATATGTAGCGAAAAATCAAAAGCGATGTTTTAAATAAAATGATATAAATTTTGCTTGATAAAATTAATAGTATTTAGTCACAATGGGAAGATGTCAATCTTTTATAGAAAGGGGTTTAAAATATGATCCATTATTATCATAAAAGTAAATATACAGGGTGTTTGTTAGTCAGTGTCAAAAAGCCATACTGGCTGGGTAGCTGAGTTGTTATAGTGCTCGCCTTTAAATCCAAAGGTTGCCGGTTCGATCCTGAGAAAAGTTAGTAGCTTTTTAAAGGTTCGATTCCAGACCCAGTTGCCATTTGTCATTGGGCCATTAATTAATTATGCTTTCTAACAACTGGTCGATGTTAGATAGTAACAAGACTGGGGTTTGGACAGTTCCCCGTCAAAACGTTAAAAAATGCCACTGGTGTAGATAAACACAAAACAAAAAAAATTAGGGGTTATCATGTCTGTAAAATGCAACAAAAATACGCAGAGAGTATACTTAGAGTATACCTAGAGTATACCTAAAGATACGCCTTCACCTTCTAGTAAGAGACATTTTAAAAATTTTCTTGACATTCTTCTTAAAAGCCTCGTTTTACCCACCTAATAAATATTAAGGAGAATAAAATTAGTAAAAAGTGAGAAACCTGAAATTTTGATGAAGAATGTCAAGAAATAATAAAAGAAAAATTGCCTAATAGCGTATTTTCGTTGCATTTTAGAAGGATGATAGTTCTTAATTTTTTGACACTGAATACCAAGCACTCTAAGAAGTCATTTTTAAATTTAGAAAAAAAATTTTTATTACGGTTCATGAAAAAGTTTTGATAATACTAAATCCTGTAGGTCTAATATTAAAAATTAAAAATATTTGTTTGGCTCAGAAAATACAAGTCGTTTACAAAAATCCGTGTAAAGTTCTTTGGTGTGTAAGAAAGGTAATTATAAATCTTTTAAACCCTTAGACAGGCACTAATGCTACGATTTTGGTATTTTAAACCATTCAAATTGCTAGTGGGAAATAAGCTTTAAAACTGAAAGCCGTAATTTTCTAAGGAAATTATAGCAAGGGGCTTAACAAAGCCTTTGGGAGGCCGAGATAAATGTCCTCGATTCAGCCAATCCCTCGACTGACTCCCACTCCGAGAGGAAAACGGATAGTTTAAAGCGTCGAAAAGATTTGTCATAAATCAGTGGTTGTCATTTCCCCACATGCACTGAGCAATAACTCCATTAAAGTTTTCCTCTGATAAAATGAATTGAATAAAAAATTAAATTATCTTTTTGTGATTAATTTATCTTTTCTTGTACATTTTTTCTCAGCAGTAAAATCTGCATTAAGGAAAAGAAACTTACATGATTGTTATTGTTGTAAAATATGGATTCTAACGATATATTAAACACTTTATTAGCATGATACTATGATTTATATGTACTGTATTTACATTGTTGTATTTTATGGCGTTGATATGAAACACAAACGTCTACAACTGAAACTCAAAGATATATTTACACTTACACTGCATATCATACAAACGGTAAATATACGAAAAGATGGATATGGCAATACGCACATCATCCGGACACTGCGATCATCATCACGCAAAAAGAGAGACTCTCTTTCTCCCTGAATCCATCCCCCCGCTCTTCTTTCTTCCGGTGAGGTGATGTGGGAAGTTTGTTTCTCTCTTTGGGCCTAGTGATCCTGAGAAATGTATTGTCTTTTTCCATATATTCGTACATTTACCTTTTGTATTATATGCAGTGCAAATGTAAATATATCTTTGAGTTTCAGTTGTAGACGTTTGTGTTCCATTTCTGAGCGATGTATTATTGTACTTAAATATAAATTAATATAAATCGAGAAAATTTCTTTGAATGGAGATAGTAAGCGTAATCAAGTTAAACAAGTAATAGAGCTATTGTTAAGCAAAAATAAATTTTATTGAAGTTAAAAGGTCCATCAAACTTATATGGGTTTCACCATCGTTCTTTGCAGATCAAAACTATTTATATTTTATGTTTATTAAAATAGCATGATGTCAATTAAATCGAATTCAAGAAAAAAGTACCGGTTGGCCCAATAAGGGTAAATGTTAAAAATGTCAGTTACGATTGCAGGTAGAGATACTAGATTGGGAAAAAATTGAATGCACAATTTACCTTTTTTTTACATGTCAGCGTAGCGGTACATTTGAATGTAAGGTATTCTTTCGCTGAGGAATTATAATCCATTTTAGATATTTACTTTTGCACGGTCGGTTGCAGATGTGCCTGTAGTCTCGCTGGAGATGGGAGGCAGCTTGAACGCCAGCTCCATACAGGAGGGAATGGACGTCTACTTTGAATGCAATATCAAGTCAAACCCGTGGGTGTCCCAGATCAGCTGGCTACACAATGTCAGTACCAACTTTTATCCACATAATGGGATTATTGATTGCGTTTATTGTTGACTATTGTCACAACAACGTTCTCCACAAAGAACCTTTGAAGACATATGTGCCTGTACAAACTTAAGCTTGAAATTAATCTTTTAAACTGAAATCGATAATTTAGGCGCATTAGAAAAGTTATCTTAGTAATTGAAAACACTAATTATTTTCTTGGCTAATCTCTAAACACAATCAACAATCTACATTTGGTGCCTTTTACCTAGTTTTCTACAAAATGTATGTTAATTAACGACACCATATAATTTCAACTTTCAGTAGATGATCTTTTACGTGAAAAAGAAACCTTATGGACTCCATGTATGTTCCAGAGAAAACCACTATATTTACATTTCCTTTACGTAGAGCGTTCCTATATACTCAACCAGACCACTTTTGGTTTGTTTTTTGATTTTTTTTTTCTTTTAAGAAAACCTTACGTTTAGATCCCACTATACAGCTTTGTTTAGCTTTTTCCCTTGTCTGTTTTTCAACCATCAAACCATTTGGATTTGTTTGGATTTGTATCATTTTGGACCAATGATATTTTGCTCTTTCGGTTGAGGGGAAGGTGAGTGAAATCTTTTATACTATAATAAAACGATTAGCAGCTTTAATAATACGCCCCGGTCGCTACATGTGTCTGGCGATCAACCTAAATAACTTGTTTGCCCCCTAGGGCCAGGATATCCTGAGAAACTCCAGCTTTGGTGTGCACATCAGCAATTAGAGCAGGACGTCAACAGGCAGCGTGCTGGTCGCTTCACGTGTCTGACCGTCAACATAACTACCTTGTTTGCCCCCTAGGCCCAGAAGATCCTGAGTAACTCCAGCGGTAGTGTGCTCGTTAACAACTCCAGCGGTGGTGTGCTCGTCAGCAACCAGAGCCTAGTTCTGCAGGACGTCACCAGGCAGCGGGCTGGTCGCTACAAGTGTCTGGTATTCAACATAACTACCTTGTTTGCTCCATAGGCCCAGGTGATCCTGAGTAACTCCAGCGGTAGTGTGCTCGTCAGCAACCAGAGCCTAGTTCTGCAGGACGTCACCAGGCAGCGGGCTGGTCGCTACACGTGCCTGGCAGTCAACATGACTACCTTGTTTGCCCCCTAGGGCCAGGAGATCCTGAGCAACTCCAGCGGTGGTGTGCTCGTCAGCAACCAGAGCCTAGTTCTGCAGGACGTCACCAGGCAGCGCGCTGGTCGCTACACGTGCCTGGCAGTCAACACAACTACCTTGTTTGCCCCCTAGGGCCAGGAGATCCTGAGCAACTCCAGCGGTAGTGTGCTCGTCAGCAACCAGAGCCTAGTTCTGCAGGACGTCACCAGGCAGCGGGCAGGTAGCTACACGTGCCTGGCCGTCAACATAACTACCTTGTTTTCCCCCCAGGGCCAGGAGATCTTGAGCAACTCCAGCGGTGGTGTGCTCGTCAGCAACCAGAGCTTAGTTCTGCAGGACGTCACCAGGCAGCGCGCTGGTCGCTACACGTGCCTGGCAGTCAACATAACTGCCTTTTTGCCCCCTAGGGCCAGGAGATCCTGAGCAACTCCAGCGGTGGTGTGCTCGTCAGCAACCAGAGCCTAGTTCTGCAGGACGTCACCAGGCAGCGGGCTGGTCGCTACACGTGCCTGGCAGTCAACATAACTACCTTGTTTTCCCCCCAGGGCCAGGAGATCCTGAGCAACTCCAGTGGTGGTGTGCTCGTCAGCAACCAGAGCCTAGTTCTGCAAGACGTCACCAGGCAGCGCGCTGGTCGCTACACGTGTCTGGCGGTCAACATAAATACCTTGTTTGCCCCCTAGGGCCAGGAGATCCTGAGCAACTCCAGCGGTGGTGTGCTCGTCAGCAACCAGAGCCTAGTTCTGCAGGACGTCACCAGGCAGCGGGCTGGATGCTACACGTGTCTGGTATTCAACATAACTACCTTGTTTGCTCCATAGGCCCAAGAGATCCTGAGCAACTCCAGCGGTGGTGTGCTCGTCAGCAACCAGAGCCTAGTTCTGCAGGACGTCACCAGGCAGCGCGCTGGTCGCTACACGTGCCTGGCAGTCAACATAACTACCTTGTATTCCCACCAGGGCCAGGAGATCCTGAGCAACTCCAGTGGTGGTGTGCTCGACAGCAACCAGAGCCTAGACCTGCAGGACGTCACCAGGCAGCGCGCTGGTCGCTACACGTGCCTGGCAGTCAACATAACTACCTTGTTTGCCCCCTAGGGCCAGGAGATCCTGAGCAACTCCAGCGGTGGTGTGCTCGTCAGCAACCAGAGCCTAGTTCTGCAGGACGTCACCAGGCAGCGCGCTGGTCGCTACACGTGTCTGGCGGTCAACAGTGAGGGCGAGGGAGAGAGCAACAATGTCTACCTCGACATCAAGTGTGAGTCAGACCCAATTTTATCGTTTTATCGAGGCGGACGCCATTTTTACTTGGAGGTGTCCTCAAACTTTTTTAAGAGAAAGGGGTCAAAACTTATTAAAGTTGTGTGGCCATCCCGGGATTTGAATTTTCTTTTGGAGTGCATTCCAAGTCGCAAACCGTTAGACTATAACCAAGATTTCTTACTTGGTATTTGCTGTATAGTTAAGTAATCCGCATTTTGGAGGGGGACCCCTGATTTATCTGTTGAATTGAATGGTGTATAATTATAATTTGACTCGCAATACTTTTGCTTGACTGGTTGTTCGTTTAGATCACCCCTATCAAATATGCCATGTTATATGGGTTGATAATGTTTGTTTTTGGTTTTCAATCTACCAACCTTTTCTGCGTTTATCATTGTTTAATGGGTTAACAATGGGTACTTTTTCTGTAAGGGGTCCTTTATTTGTAACATTACATTCGGTGTTGTGATTCTACACATGTTAAAGTAGTTTCAAAAAGGCATTGTTTTGTTACAGCAATTCGTCTTTTGGCTTGCACTAACGACTCAGCCTTTTTCTCGGTTTGGGGTGTGTATCATATAAATATACGATCAAGATTCATTGCCATGATGCACGCAAATAAATGACATAGTAGTCATTTATACCTAAATGTATAGTAGTCGAAATGTAAAGGTTTGAAAAGCATCTTTACAGTTATGTTAACCTTTTGCCTAACCCTTCTGATCGGGTTTCGTTCAATGAAACTTTTCAAATTATCTTTAATCATGCTTAAGAAGACAACTGACTGTGTAACGTTTAAAAACCCATCCAGAAAATACACAATTTAATAGAGATGTATATCACCATAGTATTCTCACAAGTATATGTCCAACGTTTTGGGCAGTTTGGTTATTATTATCCTCCTTCTTGCCTGTTTGTTTTCACCCAGATAAGATAATGTGTGTGAACTAAACCATCGCTGGAAAAATTGACAGTAGAGGGTATTTACCTTCAATAAGTGTAATAAAAACTCATAAGTGTGATGATACTATAAAGAGAACTTGTTCACGTTTATTTCCCTATTAACTAAATCTTTTTAGTCGGCTTAAACAATTTTTAAAGCAACACGATGAAGGCTAATGATGTCGATAACATACTCGTAACTTTGTAATGGATAGTCGCCCGGCCCTGAAACCCTCAACTCACCTTTCACACATTGTAAGCGAGGCTTCTAGATATATTTTATAACCGTTTTATGAATTTGTAAGTTGTTCAATAAAATAAAAAGTATATAACACAATATACTAGTATCTTAATAAATTATTTGGCAATACCGAAATTAGTTTACTGTGTTAGAAAAAACATTGTGAATTCGATAGTGCTTTTTAAAATTTTGTTAGTTTGTGTAAAAAACGAAAAACTCGAGGAAAGTCCTTAATAGGCTTAAATAAGCCATAGCCTTTTTAAATGATAGAATAAATTTGAATTTTATAAATGCGTTTATTCCTTATGGTTTTATAACAATGAACATTTCATTGTAAACATATACTTAAATCCCTCAAAACTCTTTAATCACTCCATTAATCATAACTATAAATTATCTCCATAATAAATAGAAAAATAACTTTCTAATAATACTTTAAACGATATTCCATTCAGACTATAAAAATGTCAATCTATACAAACAATACGTTAAAAGTACAAGTAGTTGTTGAATTTAATATACTTACCGTTTTTTTTAAGTATATTTATTAAACAATATGTGTGTCACGAATTTAAAATAAAAAACTTCATTGGAAGACAGCTCAAAGTAATAATGAAAAAAACAAACACTAGTACTGTTGTGTAGATATTTTATTAAAATAGTTCTCAAATTCCTTCCTAGTAATATTACCAACCTAAATAAAGTCAAGAATTTAAGAATAATATAAATTATATTGCAGTTTAAAGATTTAATTACTCGTTAAAGAATTCTTTGAAATTATTAGAAATTATGAGACTTGATTTAAAGATCCTGGTGTGATTATTTTCAGTGTTGTTTGATAACTTAGAACACGTACTTGATGTATGTTTTGTCTATTAATAAATAATAATAAATGTTCATTCTTATTGACTAATTTACATTTAAGAAGTAAGTGAATACGACAAATAGAAAATAGCCGTTGAACCTTTTAACGCACAAGTAGTTCATCAATCAGTATTATCAATTCTCTTATTTTGGACATCGTGCCCTTGAATGCAATGATGGCGTTCAAATCACAAACCCAATTAATTGACCCGGCGCGTCCGCCATTCGGTTATATTTTGTGGCAGCGAGGTGTTGTTTTCCAAATTGAAATCCGCAACATTAAATCACTTTTTTACTGCCCAACACAACAGGTCATCCAATTAGGCGTGATATAAATGCTGTGTAGACGATATAAATTTTATACAACGAGGTTTGGGTTTAATTGTTGAAATAATGTTTATTAGTTCGGAGGTTATAAATATTCATAACACCCTTATTTTGGCATTTAAAACAGTGTTCATGGTTTGTTAAATTCATTATTTTATTTTAATTTGTGGATCCGTCTTCATTGGTTTTAGTTAGTTTTGATGCTTGCACATTTCTGACTGTTATACCCGTAGTTACCAAAGTTTTAGATAGAACAAAATAAAGGTAGAGGTAAAGAACGGAATAATACGGAGAGAGCAGCATGGATCATGAGTGACACTGAACCTTAACGTTCAGCTTTATCCTTTGCCCTTCTGTGGGCTCTAGGGCCTGTCAGATCCAAAGGTATAGAAACGTCTATTTTACTATTGCTCCTCTATACATAGTTTCTTCTATCAATTGTTTAATGGTTTTCATAGGCTTTTAAACTGTAATGCTCGTGATATTCATAGTTCTTTATTTTCATTTTTGTTTTGATAGTTTAGATGGTTTCTTCTAGCAAAAATAATTAAATAATAACTTGTAATAATCAAACTGTGAAATCCTTAAGAGGAGTGTAACTGTAGATATGCATTTTAAATTTATCTAAAACCGAGTGGTTAAATTATGTTTCAATTTTGGATTTAGGATAGAAACAAAAAAGATCACCAGTCTAAGGAAATAATTGCGGTATTAGAATACAGTCAATAGAACAAACAGTCAAAATAAATTGCAACTTATAACATTGGTCTCATATGATACCATTATAGTAGACTAGCTGTTGCCCGTCACGGCTTCGCCCGTGTTGAATTTGTTTTTTAATTTCTTTTTAAGACCTACGAAATCTTCTTCCTTAAGATATTATTATTAATACATTAAAATAGTGTGAGCGGGGCACCTATGAGCAAAGAGGAACGATCACGTCAAATATTAACTCAATAGGCCATAGAGTATTTTAAGTCGAGTGAGGTGGAGCCCTAAAGGTTTTCATAAAGTATTTTTACAAAACAGTTTCTTAGTACCTTTGAGTAAAGAGGAATGTCCACGTCAAATTTTAACCCCGTAGGATCTATGGTAATTTAAAGGTTCTGTGGGGTGGAGCCCTAAAGGGAATTTGCAAAATCGTTTCCTAGTGAATGTCCTTGAGTAAAAAGGAACGTCCATGTCAATTTCCAACCCCGTAGGTCATAGAGTAATTTTTAAGTCCAGTGGGACGGAGAGTAGTGTCAAATTGTTGGTGCTGGCTCAGTTCAAGGTCACCTGAGGGATGACGTCATCGAGGTCAATGACCTCACCGATGACGTCATCGATGACGTCATCGATTGCGTCATCGATGACGTCATCACTAATGACGTCATTTCGATGACGTCACACCCATGACGTCACAGAAATGACGTGCTGATGACGTCATCACCCCTTACGTCATCAAAATGACGTCACCGACGCCACTGAGGTCAAGGTCACGCCGAAACTTAAAATTTTTTGGCACTTTCGCCGTTTCTCGCACTACGCTCCGAGTTTCAGTCAGAGTCCCCGTGACCTTGACCACTTGGAGCGAATTTTCGACGAGAAACGGCAAAAGTGCCAAGTTAAACTCGAGTTTCTGACATGACTCTGCCTAAATGGGCAATCGGTTATTCCTCAGGTGACCTTGAACCAGCACAACACCAACAATTTGATATTACTGTGACCTTGAAAACCTAACAACGGAGCGCCGACACCGATGCGCACCCCACGACAGCCACCGAGTGACTGACTGTCAGGCTCTGTGGATGCTAGGTATATCGGCTTGAGAGACTAAGACTCTAAACTGTCAGGAATGGGAGTAACTAACTGAATTTTGCAAGGAAAAGTCATTTCATCCAATATTTTAAACAAATCCTCATCAGTAAAACTGACATTAGTCTGTTTTGTATAAAACTTAGGGTGTCCGCGCAACAGTTTGCGCCACTTAGCTAAAGTTGAAACTCTCTTAACTTTGAGTGGTGGACAGTGAGCAACTAATAAAGTCTTAACACGGCTAAGTTTCTTACCTAAAGTGTCCTGCGACATGGCTCCACCTCACAAAAGTCTGCACAATACTGAGAGACTGCTTGTAGCGCATGAGTCAAGGGAAAAGAGGTGGGGGAAACAGCAGGAGTGGGGGAAGGTCACAGTGGCGGGGGAAGGTGAGGTGGTACGCTGGAGTATCGCATCACTTCACCATGAGGTGTCCTACAGTCAACACACTGTTCTCTTGGCCCGAGTTGGCACTAGAAGAAACATTCCTGTACAGCTTAGGCTGTGAGAGCCGAGGAAGCAAAGTCAAAGTGGAAATTGTGTTAAACTCCAAGATGAAGAGTCTCCTAAATAAACTAATTGTATCCTTGCAATCTCCTATAACTTTAGAGAAATACCACTTTATTAAGCGACACCTTATACTTTGGCAAAACGAAGCGGAAATGGAAAAGATTACAGTAAAATTAATTTAACTTAAAACCTGGACTGGACACTCATGGCGATACCACGTGGCGTGCAAACGCCACCCTAAACATTACAAGTTAGGTTATTGAGCACCTCTGGTACGATAACCGATGTGCTAGAGTTAAAGTGTGATGACCTTGAGTCAAAACACTGAAATACTACAAGTCGATATCGTCCCAGAGTTAAAGTGTAGTAACCTACATTCAGAACTTGTAAAATTACTTACATATAGAGAGCTAGAGAACAGCGAGACGCACCGCATGGAAGCCGGAGACATACTGGTGAAGCGGTGTTGTGCAGCCTAGGGACCCAGTTGTGGTGGGGGTATAGCCAACACTTAGAGTACAAGTGTTGTGGGTGACCTTGACCCACTTAACTTACCTGACCCCCCCCCCCCGGCAAAAAGTGCGAACCCCCCCCCCCCCGGCAAAAAGTGCGAACCCCCCCCCCCCGGCAAAAAGTGCGAACCCCCCCCCCCGGCAAAAAGTGCGAACACCCCCCCCCCCCCCGGCAAAAAGTGCGAACCCCCCCCCCCTGATATCCTGGGCGTGGCAGCCCCGGTGGGGATATAAGGGGGTCCGGCCAGAGCCGGCTCGCAGTCCGCTCCCGCGCGTTGAACGTGAACGACCGGGACGGACCGCCATAGGCATCACTAAACATTGAATGGCGCCTTCAGTGTTTAGCGAAGTCTACTCTAACTTTAAGACTTGTATTAGTTGTAAGATATTGCGCTTGCGTTTGGGTATTGCGAATTGTTTTATATGAGAGTGTTTTACTTGTACCCTATGTCTCCTGTGTCTTTTATCCTTTGTGTCTTGTTTGTTATATGTGTTTAATGTGTATGTGCTTGTTCCAGCATTGACTACGTTGAGCTCAATTGTGTGTTGTAAGTGTGTTATATGTTTCTAAAGTGTATACGCTTGTTTTAGCAATCCCCCCTTGAGCTTTTTCAATGCTCAAAGTAAATTGTAAAGTCAGGGAACGGGAGTAGGCCCCCGTGTAAAGCCACTTTCAATAATTGGTAGGCTCCTTGCCAGGCATGCAAAAGGTTGCGGATGGCATTTGGGGAGCATGTCCGTTTGTAAGCTGGCAAGCAAAAGGTTGTGGCGGCCTCTGCACTCGGACCGAGGACGTAAGCCATTAGGGTGTCCTCAGTATGTTTCCCTTCTGGAAACTCAAAATTATGTAAATGAATCTTTGTTAGCTATTTGTGTTTTTAGTCCCCAAGGCCCCCGAACATTCGTGGTTCGCCATGGATGTACGGGGGCCGAAATTTTTTAATGTCCGTGTGGCCTTGACCTACAAAGACTTGTAAAAATTCAATGCATTTTAAATTAAAAATATTAAAGATAGGTTACGGGAGTAGGCCCCCGTGTAAAGCCTATTTTAATTATCGGTAGGCTTCTGCCAGGCATGCAAAAGGTTGCGGATGGCATTTGGGAGCATGTCCGTTTGTACGCTGGCATGCAAAAGGTTGCGGCGGCCTCTGCACTCGGACGAGGACGTAAGCCACTAGGGTGTCCTCAGTTTGTTTCCTTCTGGAAACACAAAATTATGTAAATGAATCTTTGTTAGCTACTGAAAAGACAATGCAGTAAATGTTTACAAGTCTTGCGTGGCGAAGGGTACACGACATTGGATGTTGCCTTGTTGTCATAGTTGGGTCTCTTCGGAGGCTACAGCGATGACAACCCAAGTGCCTCACACCCCCAAAGGGGGGTGTGGGGCTTAATTTTTTTAAAGTTTTTTTGTGACCTTGACCTAAATATGTAAAATCTTTCAAAGTGTTTAACAGTCAGGTCTTATTAACACAGTTAATACATTAATGTCTGTTAAAAAAATATAACAGTTAGGTATTTGTAACCCACAAGTTTGGAGTTGTTTATAGTTGGGTCCCTTGGGAGGCTTCAGCTATGGTAACATAAATGCCTCAAGTGGGGCTTATTTTTTTAAAAAGTGCGAACCCCCCCCCCCCCGACAAAAAGTGCGAACCCCCCCCCCCCCGACAAAAAGTGCGAACCCCCCCCCCACCCCCACCCCTGATATCCTGGGCGTGGCAGCCCCGGTGGGGATATAAGGCGGCCGGGCTGCACGCATATCTCATTCCGGTCCAAGCTCCCATACGGACAGGTACTCTCCCTCGCTCTTGAGACTTTTGTTTTACAAGTTCACTTCTTTCTTTACATCTATTCTTTTCATCCATTACAATGGGTAAAATGGGTCTGAAGCTGAAAAACTACCCATCAACTTCAACCCCGACCGACACGTCTCGACCCTCATCATCCTCGACTTCGATCCTGGAATACCTGATGACTGCGAACATCCTGAGCTGCCTGACGATGCCGCCACCGCCGCCGCCGCCGCCACAGCCCGCCTCAATGCCCAGCCTGTCGCCATTGCCGGCGACAGTGGAAGAGGCTGGTGCACAGCCATCGTCAGGAGAACTCGTCAAGTCGTCAGGTCGAGTCCCGGTAGCCTCTCCAGCACTCTCGCTGCTATCGGACTCAGGATCGGAGTCTGCGGCTTTTGAAGAGACGTCTAGGTCGAGGATCACCCCATACAGCAGAACCCGGAAAATCCTCTCGTACACTACATCCCAATGTCCCTCACCTATATCCCCCATGCCACCTACACCAACCAAACCACTTCGTAAATCCATCTTCTCCCCTGATCTTCCCACCATAGACCTAACACGCTCTCCTACCCCACCCAAAATTGTTTGCTCCATCCCGCTTGAACAATCTTTGCCCCTTCTACCTCCTTCCAGCCCCATCCCTTCTAGCCAGCCTAATTCAGAGAAGCTCCAAGACACTCCGCTAAAGAGTCCAACACAGAAACGTAAACGCGTTAAAGCCCCTGCTGGCAAGGGTAAGAAATGCGATTACGCTTGGATGTCTAGTAAGTTTGGGGTTTTGTGTTGCCAGAAACTTGCTTGTGCAGAAGGGGATCGCTGCCAACGACACCTCAAAAGTATAGTCAAATTTCGGCAATTCAAACCCTATACTCTGTACATTAAGCCTAAAACGTTCAAGTTCAGACATCCCCACGGTCCGCAACCGCGGGATATTAGAAGGCTAAAGGTTGATGAAAAATATTATTTCATTGGTCAGACATATGGAGCAGGTAATAAGAAAGTAGAAATCGTTGTAAAAGGTGAAGGCCACCTTTGTACAATGCAAGTACCACCTCGGATGGTACAAAGAGAATTTTTCATCCCTAAAGCCTATCTAATACGAAGGAAAGGATGTGAAACCGTGTGGGAAATGGACTAGGACATGGGCCCACCAAAAAAAAAAACAAAATTGTTAGGCTGTGTTGGACAATATTTAAAAAGTCTTTTTCCAAATTATTTTTCCAAATTTAGTCTTAACCCTCTTAAAGTAAGGGAGAGGGGTATTATACAAGTCAAGTAATAAAAAAAAAAAAAAAAAAAAAAAAAAAAAACACTTGACTTGTATAATACTTTAACCTGGCGGTGATGTAAACTCACTGGGACAATCTCAAACCGTGTCCTTGAGGGTGAAGACTAAGTTACAAAAATCTTTAACAAATAAAAAACTTACCTCCAAACGCTTGTAGCTTGCTACAAGTGTTTGGAGGTAAAAATTTTTTAAAGTTTGAATGACCTTGACCCATATAAATTACTGTTTAAAGTAAACTGCTAACCTTACAACTAATGTTGTGTAACACGTGATACCCCCCACTCTAACGCTCTTACTAAGCTTGTATTAGCCGTTCATTTGCTTCAGTCTGTTTCTGTGCTCCGTGGTAAACATGTCACGGTACAATTACAAAGGTGGTGACTTCTTGATAGATCAACACAATGCTTGGGAAGTGCTAAACCAGCATAGAATGGAAGTTGAGTATTGTATAAGACGAGACGGGTCTACATTTTATCTATGTATTATAAACAACCAAACTCATAAGTATGAACACTGGACAAAAATTAATTATAACAACATAGATGAGCTGTTTGCTTGGGTGTTTGAGGTGTGTAAAGTTATTGAAGAAACCAAAATAATGGGTGTGCTAAAGGTATGTAAAACTGATGACCGGGAAGACTAAGCAAAATTTTTATTAACCCCCCCCCCCTTCCCCGTGTTATCCCCACCACTAGAAATGGGTATATATAGGAGTGGTGATCAACCGTCCTCTCATTCTGCTTTACACCGTTAAGCTGAACACCACCATGTCTGCTATGAACGTCCCAGCCTCTACCTCTGGCCCGGTCGCCTCCAACTCCAGCCCGAGCATTGGACCAATCCGATCGGGGCCTTCGTCAAGAAGTCGTGTCCGATTCTCCGGCTTTGGTCCTGTGAGGAAGGAGTTGCGGAGCAGCGGAGCGTCTCAACCAACCACGATGGATGCATCAACTCAGACTCCACCAAACATTATCGAGTGGTACGACGAAGTGATAGAGCAAAGGGACAGAATGCTAGAGAATACTCGCAGGGAGCTACTTTATGTCAGGAGTAAATGGGAAAAACTGATTAAGAAGTGTGAAAGCCTGTTGGACAGTGATGATAGTGAGGATGAGAGTGGATAGGTGTGTGGGTAAAGACTTGGACTGGGACTTGTGTGTGTATGTATGAATGTGTGCGTGAATGTGAAATACAGAGCGGGGGATAGATCACTCTGTGGCAATGGACTAACATGCCACTTAGTGATCTATCCCCCGTTCTGGTAATGTTTTTGGATGGCCTTGACCCACTTTACCAAGGCTAGCTAGTACCCCCACCACTGATAAGTGTATATATACGGGTATTGATGTGCAGTTTGGTTATTCTGCTTTGTATCGCTTAGCTGAATACCTCACTTCAACATGGCTTCCAACTGCAAAACTTCTCAGGCTTCCTCTTCTTCTTCAAGAAGGCGTGCTGCCAACGTCCTGCCTGCTACTCGTGGACCTGCTCGACCATTCCACAGCATAACTGTTGCTCGGGCAAACGCCTGCAAAGCTCCAATGCTACGGACCTTGCTGGAGGTGAGCCAAGACGGGCAAGGCTTGCTCAGTCCTGGTCAACGGCAGGAGCAAGAAAGGCGTATGGCGTACTACAGGCTGCAGGGTGTAGTTCCCAGCTTGAAGTTAGGCGATCCGAGAGTAGCAAGCATCAACGAGGCAGCGGACTACATATCACACCTTCACAGTGTTTTAGAAGTAAAGGACCAACAAATTGAAAACTTAAAAGAACAATTGAAACAATTTAACTTTAATCCTGTGGAGTTTGTGGAAGCAGTGATGAGTGATAGTGATGATGAAGGAACTGAATATATATTGGGTATGTAATGAAAGACTTGGACAGGGACATGTGTGTGTGTGTGTGTGTGTGTAGAATACAGAGCGGGGGATAGACTACTTTGCGGCAATGGACTAGCATGCTGCTTAGTGGTCTATCCCCCGCTCAAAGGGTAGCATTGGATGACCTTGACCCACTTTACAGCAAGGACAACCGGTTAACTGGTATAAAAGAGGGGGGTCTGTACATCCCGACTTCATTCTGCTTTGAACCTTCCAGTGGAACGCTAGAAAATGAGTGGATCACTGATCATTGGTAAGGAGTGGGAGTATGTAACCATAAACTATTTAAACTGTAGAGGGATGTTGAAGAAGGTGTATGATAATGTTAAAAGAATGGTTGTTGAAGAAGGTAGGGTAGTGATTGTAGCGTGGAAGAAGAAGCAGTATACAGGACAACAAGTGAGAGCAAGTGACTTTGGGGGGAATAGTGTGTTTCAAATTGGACGAGCGAACTTGGTTAATTTGGACATTGTGTTTTGGGACTTGGAAAGGTTAATTGAAAATAGTGGCAAACATGAGGAACTCTTAATTGGCAGGGAGGACAGAGTATATGAGTAAGTGTAAAAGACTGGAGGGCTTATGTGTGTGTAAAGACTAGGACTTGTGTGGAATACAGAGCGGGGGATAGATCACTTTGCGGCAATGGACTAGCATGCTGCTTAGTGGTCTATCCCCCGCTCAAAGGGTATTATTGGATGGCCTTGACCTATATAAAGGTAGAGGGGGAATGGGTAATAGGAGGGGGAAATTGGTATATATGTAGGACTGATGAATAAAGTATTTAGTCAAGCATTTGTCTAGACACTATCAACAACAACAATGGAGAGCTTCAGTGTTGAGTTCATCCTCTTGGAAGAAGACATCAACGAAGTGGTGGAACTTATAGAGGATAAGACCAGCCAGGGCACATTGGAACTTGTGAATTGCGAACCGTTGGACAATGCCGCAATCGATAAGATTGCATATTTCATGATGCATTTGTATAACGAACAAACAACCAATATGGAGTTTGTGCAGTACCTTTATCAAAACCAAGTAAATGTGCGAGTGACAATTACTTGGTGGCAGTAATAATAAAGTGTAACATATGGATGTGGACTTGGATGTGGACTTGGACTTGAGTGTGGTCTGCGGAATAGAGCGGGGGATAGATCACTTTGCGGCAATGGACTAGCATGCTGCTTAGTGGTCTATCCCCCGCTCAAAGGGTATCTTTACGTGACCTTGACCCACATAAATTGTATAGTTGGTGGGGGTATAAAAAGGGTAAGCAAATTAGATGGATACAACACTTCCATACCATGGCTCCACTTGACAACACCGTGTTCCATCGCAACAGAATTGTCTCTATTCTGGAGGTAATACCTCTAGAAATTATAGAAGTAGAGGACCAACTACCTGCGGCTGATCAAGAAGAGGAGGAGGAAGAGATAATGGATATTGAAACGGACTCTAACGAAGCTGGTTCAACGGACAATGAGGTGGACTTGCACGCCTACGAAACATTAGAGTCGTCATCTGAGTCGGAAATGGAATTCCAATTGGAAATCGAAGAAGAAGAAGAACAAGAACAAGACACTCCCCATCGTCCAATGGATAGGATGTTAGTTGCCAGAAGAATTATGTATTGTCATCGCTGCCTATTCCGTGATGAGGATGATTCCGACTCTGATGGTGATGTTTAGCCCTTGTAAAAAGTTTAAACAAAAAGTTAAAAAAGAATGTGAGCGGGGGATAGAGCACTTTGTAGTAAATGATGCTGCTTAGTGCTCTATCCCCCGCTCAAAATAATAATTCCAAATGACCTTGACCTACATAAACTTGCTCAAACAGACGTCTTTGAAAAAACTTGTACAAATTATTGAATCTAGACCAAATATCATCAATTTATCAAGCCTACTGATAAATGTATTACAAACGGTTGTGTAAAGGCTAAATTTAGCACATGAGTGATAACCTGTTTCCATATGACGTCACTTTCCCCACCTATCTGCCTCGGATATAAAGGGTCCCGGTGGAGTGCGCTGCTCATTATTGCGTGGACATTCACAGAGTGTGCATTCAAAGCCAAACTGTTTGAAATGGCTCTTTGCGACATTTGTGGGGAAATCTTTCAAGACGAAGATCTTTTCACCATACACAGAGAATTACATGAAGACGAAGATAGAAAAGAAGATATTACCATGGATGAAATAGACTTAGACTCAATTGACCGGTTTTTGGAAGAGCACCAGAAGCAGACGGACTACTGGGACAGCTATCTACAGCAAATGCAAAGAAGAAGACCTAGTGTGATCCAATTTGCTGGTGCTGGACCATCTACTGCTACAAGACCTATTGAAGAAGAGGACACCGAAGAAGAGGACACCGAAGAAGAGGATATGGAAGAAGAAGAACTGGAAGATGTAAGACAACTGCGCACCACGGCCTTGCCAGGACGAGTTGTAACACATTTCAAAATTAATAACGTTCAATTGGAATTGGAAACATTCATAACCCAGGCTAAGGAACTTGTTGGCCAAACGTTGAGGGAAGAATTACAAAGGCTAAATTTTATTAAATTTGGAATGGTGTTAGAGGCTATGTTTAACAATACTGATGGTGAAACAGCATTGAGAGCATTCATTACCAAAAATCGAACCCTTACCTTCACCTCCGACATTGATAATATTATTGAAGAATGCTTGGAGGAACTTATAACCAAACTCCAAGAACATGAAGGAAGAGGATCTGGATGGACTTTGTCATCAATCGAAGGTATGGATGTTAGGGTTCATAAACATGGATATGGTTTAAGAGGTAGTAGTTTTATCCCTCTACCAAAGAAAATCCAAAACACTAACTCGTGTAGAAATGTTCAAAATGAGGGTAATGAATGTTTCAAGTATGCAATGTTAACCAAGTATGTTAAAAACAATCCTTGTAGAGTTGGTAGAGAATACTACGAAAATGAACACCGCTACAACTTTCAAGGTCTTACTTACCCAGTTACTTTAAAAGATATTGACAAATTTGAAAAGAAAAATCCTGGCGTTTCAGTCAATGTTTTTGGTCTGGATGATTCCAACAATGTTTATCCTTTGCGGGTAGTAAAGGTTGAGCAAAGAAACCATACGGATTTGCTATTGATAACCAAGGGTGAAATTTCCCATTATGTATGGATAAAAGACTTTGAAGCGTTAGTTGTAAAACAATTGACCAAAAGAGTAAATAGGATTACAGTTTGCAAGAGATGTTTCTGCTTTTCTTGGAATGATTCAAGACGTGGAGGATTGGACTGGTTATTGGAACATAAAAGACTTTGCAACGAGAACTATGAAGTAAAGATAAGTCTTCCACCGCCTACCCGAGCTTCAATACAATTTAACAAGACAGTTCACCAATACCGAATTCCACTAGTGGTCTATGCAGATTTTGAATCAATGTTAGTACCACAGGAGCTGCCGGACGGCGAAGTGACTAGAAGAACAAAATATCAGTTGCATCAGCCCAACAGTTTTTGTTTACTAGTTAAATCAACCTTGTCTGAAAACCAATTGCAAGACTATGGTTTAACATCCACTCCAATACTCTACCGTGGTGAAGAAGCCGCTAAGTATTTTGTAGACCAACTGTACGATATTGCTGGAAAGGTTCAACGCTTGTTCGGTAATATTGTACCTATGGAACCTTTAAACCAAAATCAACAAGAAGAATACAACTTAGCGACAAGATGCTATTTATGCAAGAAGATGTTCAGTGAAGAAAATCCAAAAGTAAGAGATCACGATCACCTGACAGGGTTATACAGAGGAGCTGCTTGTAATTCATGCAATATAAATTACAAACTGCCAAACTTTATTCCTGTCGTTTTACACAATCTTAGCGGCTACGACTCCCACTTTATTATCCCGGAGTTAGGAAGAGATGACGGTAAAATTGATGTTCTTGCTACAACATTGGAAAAGTACATCAGCTTTTCAAAAACAGTAGGTAAAATTAAACTTCGCTTCGTAGACTCTTACAGATTTATGGCATCTAGTTTAGCCAAATTGTCAGAGAACCTAAGAAGAGAAGACCTAAAAGAAACCAGAAAAATTGTACCTGAAGATAAATTAGACCTAGTATTACGGAAAGGAGTGTTCCCCTACGATTACATAACTTCTACAGAAAAATTTGAAGAAACCAGTCTACCGCCGATTGAAGCCTTCAACAGCAAATTAAACGAAAGTGAAATCTCCGTTGAAGACTACAATCATGCATGTAATGTTTGGAACCAACTAAACATTCAAACCTTAGGGGAATATTCTGACTTTTATATAAAATTGGACGTAACTCTGCTGTGCGATGTGATGGAAGAATTCAGAAACACCTGCTTCTCCGCCTATGGACTGGACCCTCTACACTCGTACACATCTCCAGGATTAGCATGGCAAGCTATGCTAAAGTCAACCAACTGTCGACTGGAACTTCTAACGGATATTGATATGGTGCTCATGATGGAATCTGGTGTACGGGGCGGTTTGACACAAGCTGTAACACGTCATGTCAAAGCCAACAACAAGTACATCCCCGGCTTCGACGAGCAACAACCATCGGTCTACCTTGGCTATTTTGATGCAAACAACCTTTATGGTTGGGCAATGTCAAATCCGCTTCCCTACGCTGACTTCAAGTGGATCGACCCGGCCACCATCGGAGACATCTCACAGATTCCAAAGGATGGTCCAAAAGGCTATATTTTGGACTGTGATTTTGAATACCCGGAGCACCTTCATGACCATCACTACGACTTGCCTCTCCTAGCCAAGACTGAAGTTTCACCGACAGGAAGATGGCCAAAATTGATGATGACCTTGGAGAATAAAGATCGCTATGTGGCTCACTACTGGGTAGTTCAACAGGCTCTTGAATTGGGTCTACGTATAGTGAGAATTCATAGAGCAATTGAATTCACCCAGTCTTGTTGGTTGAAACCATACATTGATTCCAACACTACAAGAAGAGCTGCAGCAACAACAGCATTTGAAAAGGACTTCTATAAATTAATGAACAACGCCATCTTTGGGAAGACCTTGGAGAACAAAAGAAAACATAAAAATGTAAAATTAGTGAGTGATCCTAGAAAATTGGAAAAATTAGTGCAAAAACCAAATTTCGGAACATCCATGATTATAAACGAAAATCTAGTCGCTGTCAGTATGAAGAAAACAACAATAGTCATGGACCGTCCGTTATACATAGGTATGTCGATTTTGGATATAAGTAAAACCCTGATGTATGATTTCCATTATAACAAAATGGTTAAACATTACGGAAGGGAAAACATTGGAGTCGCATACATGGATACGGACGCGTTTATCTACTGGATAAAGACTTTGGACATGTATGAAGACCTAAGGACGTTTCCATACAAAGAAGATTTCGATTTTTCTGACTATCCGAAGAACCATCCAAATTTTAATGAAAAATATAAAAAAGTAATTGGAAAATTCAAAGATGAAGCAAATGGAATGCCTTTAGAAGAAATAGTGGCGCTGATGGCGAAATTGTATTCATTTAAGATGTACCACGAGAACAACACACCGACAGTGAAGAAAGCAAAAGGAGTGAAGACATCTTATTTGAAAAAACACGTGACATTTGACCACTACAAGACTTGTTTGTTTGAAGATACTACGATATCAGCAACATTCAACAATATCCGAAGCTTCAAGCATCAAGTCTACAGTGTCACCGAAATTAAAAAAGCGTTGTCAGCTCGGGATGATAAAAGATACATTATGCCCGACAAAATCCACACTCTTCCTTTTGGCCACTACTCTCTAAACCCTATCAACTAGTAACCTATTCTTCGTCCTTCTACAACTACGACCTTATTCCTTTCTCCTTCCGTAAAAAAATGGGGAACACGGCAAGTCCAACGCCGTGTTCCCCATTTTTTTACACAAGTTTGGATGACCTTGACCCATATAAATAATGTGAATATTTAAAACAACATTCATTGTGATTATACATGTGATACAACAAACATTGAAACCTGCAATATGAAGGACTTGAAGCAACAAATTGTCAACGAACTTCATAAACCTGCAAGAAGAAAGTTTCCACGAAGAAATACGGTGATAAAAGGAATTAATGATTTATATCAAGCGGATTTAATCGAAATGATTCCTTATAGCAAACAAAATAAAGGATATAAATACATATTGACTGTTATTAACTGTTTTTCAAAAATGGCAGATGCTTTACCACTAAAAGATAAAAGTGGCAAAAGTGTTACAAAAGCAATGGAAACAGCTATACAAAGAGACAAACATACTATTAAACATTTACAAACAGATGATGGAAAAGAATATTTTAATAAGGAATTTGCAAATTTAATGAAAAAACACAATATAAACCATTACTCAACCAATTCAGAGGTAAAAGCCTCAATAATCGAAAGATTCAACAGAACTTTAAAAAGTGCAATGTATAAAATGTTTTCCAACAGAGGATCGCACATATGGATTGATATGTTACCAAAACTTATAAACGATTACAATAACAAATTTCATAGGACTATCGGGATGAAACCAAACCAAGTAACTAGTAAAAATGAAAACCTTGTATTAAAACGTATAAAAACGAATACTAAACCAAAAGTTGAAAAACTAAAGCCTAAAAAATTTAATGTGGGTGATAAAGTGCGAATAAGTAAATATAAAGGTGTATTCAGTAAAAGATACCTGCCAAATTGGACCAATGAGGTTTTTACTGTATTCAAAGTACAACCTACAGTACCTGAGACATATATTTTAAAAGATAATAAAGGACAATTGCTTGAAGGAGGGTTTTATGGACATGAAATGTTAAAATCAACAGTAGGCGATGTATATTTAGTTGAAAAGGTGTTGCAACGGAAAAAAGATAAGGTCAAAGTACGATGGTTAGGATTTAATAAGACGGAAGATTCTTGGATACCTAAAAAGGATTTGATATAACGATAGAGAATCATTTTAGGTTGAACCATTACAAAGGATGGAGATAGTACCACAAAAAGAGAGTTTTACTATTAATAATATAGATGAACTCACAGTGGATAATTCAGAATTCAATAGTGGGAAACATGGCAATTTGTTACCAAACACCGTTCGTTGTCTGGTTACCGGACCTTCCAACTGTGGAAAAACTAATGTAGTATTCAATATTATTACAAACCCTTAAGGATTACGATTTAACAATCTATATGTATTTTCAAAATCACTACAACAACCAAAGTATCAATTATTGGAAAAGATACTGACTAATGTGCCTGAAGTTAAATATTTAAAGTTTAATGCAAGCGAGAGTGTCATGCAGCCACAAGAAGCTAAACCATTCTCCGTGTTTATATTCGACGAAGTATCTTGTGAAAACCAAAACACAATAAGGAATTACTTCGCTATGGGTCGACATAACAACATAGATAGCATTTATATTGGCCAAACTTACAGCAAAATACCTAAACAACTCATTAGAGACAATGCAAACATGTTAATTGTATTTAAACAGGACGAAACCAACCTAAAACATATATATTTTGATCATGTAAATGCGGATATGACATTTGAACGATTTAAAGAGTTGTGTGGAAAGGCTTGGGCTGAAAAGTATGGGTTCCTAACAATTATGAAGGAACAAACGCTAAACAATGGTCGATACAGGATAGGATTTGATAAATCTATATATTAATACGCAAGCATGTTTCGTTTCCTCCTTTTTTCTCAGCTCGGGTGCATCGCAGGATAAATCCGTGCACACCGTTAGAAAGGTATAGTCCTGTAGATGAGCAGAATCACATTCTAATTCACATCGGACTCCAGGGCTACGCCCCACAGGCATTCAAAGTTCCAATGTTAATCTTATGGAGAAAGGAGAATTGAATAAATCATTAGACAGCTGTTGTAAAAACAACTGCTAGAAAATTGAGAAGAACAGATGTTTTAGTTCTAAAATGTTTTTCAGCTCCTTGGGTCCAGATCAACTAAAATTTGATCGAATTTCGATCAGTAGGCGATCTCTAGTTTATATTAATACATTAAACGCGGTATAACACATTCATTGTTGTACAACACGTCTTGCTACAAACATGGTTAACCAAGAAAAATTAGTAAAAGAAATAAAATCACTTAGTGATTCTATTCGGGCTAAAAACAGAGCATTGAAACTAGGTATTAGCGAGAGGGAGAAATTCCTTGAATCTACTTTTAAACCTATTACTGAACCCTTGAAACAATTAAACAAAAAATTTGCTAAACCCGTATTGGAAGGAGATGCGATTGCACCTATTACGAAGTTTGAAAGAGAAAATGTAAAATCAGAAGAGTTTAGTGATGAAGACCCGGAATCCTCTACGTATAGTGGTTTTACCGGTGGAGAACCCGAAAGAGAGCTAGAATCACCGGACTATAGTGGAATAAAAGAATTATATGAAGTAAAAGCCAAAAGAGGACATGAAGTTGTATCAACTGCTAGTGAAGAGGAAAAAGAAGAAGAGACAAGGGAAGGTCCGTCAAACATAAGCTTGTTGGGTGAAAACATTCATAACAAAGGACCTTTAGGAAGGAAATACATGGTAAAAATGTTACTCGGAACAATTCCTAATAAGAATTACCATAGTTATGGAGCGAGATTAACAGAAGACGGTTTAATGATAGGTAATAGCCCGTTAAACGTTGACGAACATGATAATATTGTCATTGGTGATCAAAGGTATAAGGGCACAAAAGGATTATTTGAATTATTATTTGAAAATAAGCCTTCAGTATCGGTAGTGAAAGAAAAAGACATGGAAGCATATAAAAATATTTTGGAACAGACAAATGCATATAGGAGAAAGTATTTACCTGACCAGCCTCCTTTTAGATCTAAGTCTTTAAAATATAAAGAATTTGTATCCAAGTTAATACCAACTAGAAGACAAACAATGCCGTTAACACAAAGAAAACCTGTAAAACGAAGATTTATGGCATCCACTTTGGATGTAAGTGCTCAGGAACGAAGAAAAAGAAGTAAGTCCGTTACGGGTACAGGTTTAATGAAGAAACTATATAACACAAATGTGATTTATTACAATAATATCAATAAATTGGTGGATAGAATGAAACTAATACATGAAGCTAAAGAAGCGGGTCATACTGGATTGGAAAACGAATGGGTGGCTTTAGTGGATGAACTCCGAAACCTTGGGGTAATCTCATAAAAATGCGTTACTCCCTAGAATACTATTCAGTTGCACCATGAGTGTCGACAAGTTCGGACGTTACTCCTCGGATGGGTTATATTATGCCAATAGTTTAAAAAGAAGTGCTGGTTTACCACAAACACCTGATGGAGATTATGATATGAGTAATAAAAGGTTAAAAAACATAAAAGATCCTACGGATGAAAACGATGCAATAAATCTAAAAATATTAAAGGAAAAGATATCGCCAACATTAAGACTACAAAATAACACATATGACGCAGAAGATCATAGAATCATCAACGTTGGTAAACCAAATCAAAACGGTGATGCAATAAACAAAGGTTATTTGTCATCTGAATTAAAAAATACGTTAAAATTCAATGGGAAAACGTATAGTGCCAACAATAAACGTATATCCAACGTAGATGACCCTAAAGATGCAAAAGACAGCGTAAATAGACGCTATTTACATTCTTTGATACCTGAAAAGACAAAAGATGGATTTTCTTTTTATAAATTTGTTATTAACGATATAGGTTATCCAAAAAATGAAAATGATGCTGTAAATCTCAAATATATAAAAGATCATTGTGTCATACGTGATGTGGGAGTTATCGATTGTCTTGGCAATTGTTTGGCGAATGTAAAAGATGGTTCAGCACCATCTGATGGTGCAACAGTGGGTCAAATGAAAGAGACTTTAAAACAAGAAACAACTGGATTTGCAAAACGAGATGAAGTATTATCAAAGCAAGGGGATGACTTTATTCAAGGTAATGAAAAATTTCATTTATTGACATACAAAAACGCTTATTGGGATTGCATGCATGGAAGGTTATCAAATGTGTCATGGGGTCATGCAGATAGAGACGCGGCTACCTTAGGACAAACAGTACATCTAGATCCAAATAATTACCATGCGTTTTTTATATGTAGTAATAAAAAATTAACAAACATGGCGCAAGGAAGAGAAGCAAATGATGCTGCAACTGTAGGACAGGCTATCACATTATCACAAATGGATAGCAAAGTGTATACTTGTAATAATAAACGTATAACAGACCTTAAAGACCCTGAACATGTGGATAATGCTGTCACTGTTAATTTTCTTGTAAAAGTTTTAGGAAATGCATTATTTGATGTATACAATCTTATTGGTATTCGTTCAGGTCGTACTCCTTTGTTGGAATCTGAGAGAGGTACTTGGATTAAACGGGAAATTGTTCAAAAATATTTTATCAACCCTAATACAAAAAAGTTTAGATCATCGGATTGGGGTGATTTTGATATTTAATAAAAGAACACAATAAACGACTTCATTTATGTCCAACTTGTCATAGAGGTAACACATAAGTTGTACATTGCGATTATAAAAGGACAATAATGACGTTCCAGTACATCAGTCCATATAGAGACACTGTAAGGAGAGGAGGTGGGATCACGTCCACAGCGGTTTCTCTGTTAAGTAAAGCTTTAAAACGAATTCCAGTAGGATCCATAGTAAATAGAGCAATAGACGCATTACCATACGAATTTCATATACCAGGAGGTTATCAGTATTGCGGACCAGGAACTAAATTGAAAAAACGACTGGAAAGAGGCGATCCTGGCATAAACAAGTTAGATCAGGCTTGTAAAGAACACGATATCGCATATTCCACGTTTGCCGATTCAAAAAATAGATCAATAGCTGACAAAAAGCTTGCGGACATAGCTTGGCAACGAGTAAAATCAAGTGACGCTAGCATAGCAGAAAAAGCAGCAGCTTTAGCAGTAACAGCAGGTATGAAGGCTAAAACAGCAGTAGGAGGTGGAAGAAGGAGGAGAAGGAGAGTAAAAAGGAGGTCAACCACAAGAAAACATGGAGGAAATATAAAAAGAAGACGACGATCTACAAGAAAAGGCAGGAAGAAGCCCACCGTATGGTCAATGGTAAAAAACGGGGCAGGTCTTTACCTAAGACCTTATCGTGCATATTAAATGAAAGAAATCAATTGGTCATACCACATAAAGCATTAACCAATATTGAATTATTTAAATATATTTCCTGTTTAAAAATACCATTTTTCCGCGGTGTGTTTATGAAAGACAGTTTACCAAAGAAAATGTGGCAAAATGAGACTGGAATTGTAAATTTGGATAATACTGAAGGGCCTGGCACCCATTGGGTTTGTTATAAGAAACTAAATAACAATGTATATTATTTTGATAGTTTCGGTAATTTGCCACCACCAAAAGAACTTCAAAATTACTTTAAATCTGCTAAAAACATATATTATAACTATAAAAGAGAACAACCTGATAATACTTCAATATGCGGCCATTTATGTTTGGAATTTCTAGCTAAAAGTATCAGTCACTATTGAGATGTCTTCCTATACGGTATCATTAACAGGAAAATCGTCCACTTTACGAAGTATCCTTTTTCCAGCGTTACGCTTGCAAAAAGGAAGGTTTTGGGAGGCGGCACTATTGGATTTTACAACGTACAACTCTATTCCCAATGTTACGGAAGGTAAAAATAACATATTGCATTATTATAAGGGAAAGGATGCCAGTGGAAAATTTACAGACTTACAAGAGTGCAGGTTACCCACAGGTTCTTATGAAATTGATCATATAAATGAATTTTTGCAAACTAAAATGGGAAAAGACAATATAACATTAAAAGGTAATAATAATACGATGAAAGCTGAAATTACTTCCAAGTATTATATAGATTTCACTCAACCAAACTCAATTGGTGATTTATTAGGATTTTCCAACGATGGGCCTGTATTAGAACCAGATGTAACACATTCCGGTAAGAAAACAGTAACAATATTAAAAGTCAATAGTATAGACATAACTTGTAACATTATACAAGGTGCTTACAGGGATGGGGCTAACACCCACATTATACATACTTTTTACCCAAGTGTACCACCTGGATTTAAAATTGTTGAAAAGCCACAAAACCTGGTATATCTACCGTTGAACACCACTTTCATTTCAGACATCGTGTTGAGCGTATTGGATCAAGACGGTAACTTGGTAGACTTCAGAGAAGAGCCTATTACGATTAGATTACATTTAAAATCAACACTTTAATACAAAACCATGGGTTTAACATTTAAAAGCGAACAACCTACGGGAAACCGCATTAGTAGCTCTTCAGCTGTGGAGGAGTTAACACGCGAGAACATCCGTTTCTTAGAGAGAATTGGATTAAAATTAACCGATTATGGATATACTGGATATAGCGCAGGGTCCAACATTCGACGAAACCCTATGGGAAAAAGAATATCACACCCACAACCCTTACACTTCATCGAAATTAAACAATAACGATGAAATTCGTATTCCCATACAAAATCAAGACATTTACACATTACCATGTGAAAGTTACTTGTACATTGAAGGACAAGTTACTAAAAAGGACGGTACTACTGTTGGTACAACAGTTCCATTTATAAATAATCCTATGGCTTTCTTATTTGATGAAATTAGATATGAAATATCAGGTGTAACAGTTGATTCCACTAAAAAAGTAGGTATTACGACAACTTTAAAAGGATTAACATCTATAACACCCAATGAAACCAATTTACTTAAACCTGCCGGATGGGTATTACCTACGATTGACACGATCACTCCAAATCCAAATGGATATTTTGATTTTCATATTCCATTACGTTTGTTGCTTGGTTTTGCTGAAGATTATAGGAAAATAATATTAAACGTTAAACAAGAATTAGTTTTGTTGAGATCTTCTAACGATAAAGACATTATTAAAGCTGCAGATGCTACTACAGATGCGACTTTAGAATGGAAATTAAGATTAGACAAAATTGTATGGAGAGTTCCACATGTAAAATTGGCTGACGAGCATAGAATGCTACTTTTAAGAAAATTAAAAGCCGATCGTGATATTGTTATTCCATTTAGAAGTTGGGAATTTCATGAACATCCCAGCTTGCCAACTACGGATCGACACACTTGGACAGTTAAAACATCTAATTATGTGGAACGAGCCAGGTATATTATATTTGGTTTACAAACAGGCAGAAGAGACACCATCACCAAACATGCAGGCCAATTTGATCATTGTGACTTGAAAAATATTAAAGTTTATTTAAATTCACAATTCTTTCCATACGACAATTTAAATGTGTCATTCACTAAGAAGAAATACAGTATATTGTACGATATGTACGCGAGATTCCAAAGTTCATATTACGGTAAAACAAATACACCTTTATTATCACCTGACAAATATTTCGATGCCTACCCAATAGTTGTAATCGATTGTTCTAAACAAAATGAATCAGTAAAGTCATCAAGTGTGGATATAAAAATAGAAATGGAATTCAACGATGCTATACCGGCTAATACAACTGCATACTGTTTAATTCTACATGATAAAATCGTAACATACACACCTTTAACTGGAATTGTTAAAAATGTATTGTAAGAACCGGTTTTGTTTCATTCCGCGAGTATAAAAGCAGAGCGTACAGACCGCTCCTCATCAGTTTGTTGCCTACTGTTGTATGGGTAGCATCGTATTCAATATGGCTTCTCCTAGTGGTACACCTGAAAATATGGTAGATATTGAGAAGGAGATATCTGAGTTTTTAGATCCTCAAGGTCACCAGGAAGGAGGTGAACAAAACGTTTGCGGACAACTTCACGCCAGTAATAATGTTGAAGAAAAAGGTAAAAGAAGAAAGACTATACAAAAGAGAAAAAGGGATATTGAAGATAATATTTCTCCAAACATATTGAGTGAGGTATTTTTGCGAATATTTTACCCAATCTCTTCCAGTTTGGATAAAAGTGTTTTAATCGGTGTTATGAAATCTACAGATTATTCCCCTACTGTAATTTTAACTCATGGACCCAAAATGATTTTGTTTACGGACAGTGCTTGGGAATCGTTTATGAAACATTTGCATCTGCTAGAATGCTATTTAAGTAGTAACATGTTTGGAAGAAAGACAAGGGTAGGACTTTTGGATTCAAATGTGGAAATTGATATCATTAAACAACGTGGTGATCATCAGCTACGGTTTAGAGACACAACAAGACATGATAACAAAATTCAACTTAATCGAGAGGAGTTTTTCATTTTAACTTGTGCTACTGAACCTATAACAAGATACTTGAGACAACTGGTGTTTTCAAGTTCGATTATTAAAGATTATCTGGAAGACACTTTGGACAAACAACCGGACGCACCTATATTATACGGACCTGTGGATACTTCTATATTTAATAGAGTTCCTCATGAAGTACAGATGTGGAGACAATTGGAAAAGTACGCTCAACTACATAAGAGATCAGTAAAACAGGAAGAAGAGGAAGATGGAGGAGAAGAATCAAGTGTTAGTGATGAAAATGAAAATAAGGAAAATATAAAGATGGAAACTTAAATGACAATGGTTACTTTTTAAAACAATAACCAACATTTTGTGGGGTTAGGCCTATTGGGGACGGTGCCCACGTTAAATATACACCAACGCGCCAACAACTGTACGGCCGGGTATAAAAGTAGTACCTACCGTGGTGTGGAAATCAGTTGACCTCCTGACTTCGTAATGAGCAGACGTGTGACCTTCAAAATGGACAAGGGAGAAGAACAACAAGTAAAGTCCAAGCCTGGTATTATTGAGTTTCAAGCGTTTCGTGGTAATGATGATAGATTCATTATAAAAGAACTTGTGTTTTTGGACATGAATACAAGTGTTCCTTATTCGTTTTTATTTAAACCACCATGTTCTTATTCGTCTTTAACTAGTAAAGCCGCTACTACCAACAGATGGATTTCAAAACACTTCCATCATATCGATTGGTATGATGGTTTTACAAGTTACACGGACTTGTATCACATTATGCATCACTTTTCAGACAAGTTTACCAATATTTACACAAAGGGGCTGGAAAAGAAAAGATGGATCGAAGGATTTACTCATGTTCCGGTTAATGATGTGGAATTGGATAAGAATTATCAATACATGCTGGAAACCATATGTATTTGTACAAAAAGCCCAGAACATGATAAAGATAGACATTGCGCTTTGAGAAATGCCTATAAACTCGCCTCTTACCTTCAAAATGGGGAAGTGGGGAGTGGTGGGGGTAACGGAGAGTATATAAGTGGGGAGCAGACAGGGACCTGGCATGAGTATTACTCGAGATTCCGAGACGACAACATCTCCGAGCAAGAAGACGATCTGTAACCTGACCATGGCATCTCACCAGTTCCTTCAGACTTTGGTCGAGCAGTTCAATGCTCACTCCAAGTCAACAATATTACCTGTAAAGAAGTGCTCGGAACTAAAAGACGAGAAGCACTACATAATCCATGCTATGAAGAAGATGGAGACTACAGTTGGGGAGGCCATCTGCTGCAGTCTCAGCGAGGCGCCATTTACTCCGGGGGATGAACCAAAGTTCCAGGTGTACCTGCCCAAGAGATTCGTCCATCTTCTACAAAACGAGGATCTTCGCTCTATTCAACCCGGGTGTCTATACCTGGTGTCGCACGGCTGCACAGGTAGCAATTCTACAGAGTTGACCATCCACATCGCTGACAAGCAGCAGTGTTAGATTTAAGTTTTAATGTTGTACATATGTTGTTGTTGTTGTTGTAATGTTTTATAAATAAACGAATCATAAAAGACAAAAAAAATAAAAAAACAAAAAAAAATGCAACATATCAATATGTGACAGACTTCACGTATTGATATGTTGCATTTTTTTTTAAACTTCGCGGGTGACCTTGACCTTTGACCTTTGCATTTCACAACTACCCCCACTACCGTAATTACCCCCACTACCGCACTAGGATTCAAACCTGCTTGGATGCGAAAAACGGTCATTCTGTTGCCAACTAGCAAACGATGAGCACCTTGTACGAGCTTTGCTTACAACGAGTTATAACTGACGCATCTTTATTCCAGATGGCTTTACGAGATAATATCCCTATAACAGTAAAGCAGGATATCGAGGAGTACAAGAAAGATAATAGAGGGTATTCGGGATACTCCTGGTATAGGTTCCAAGACGGGGAAAAGTTTTGTAGGCCTTGTGGCAATGCTGCCGTCAGAGACCTTCGACGGTTCGTACAGGAAGGTGGTAGAAAACAGTTTGGATTTCTAGCACCAATGTTTAGATTTGAAAACTACAAGGACACCTGTGCTATTTGTTCCATCCCTTTGTATCAATGGAAAAAGTTTAGAAGTGTTTAATTGCATCTTCCATACCCCCACCACCATCACCCCCACCACTTTTCCATGTACCTCCAAACGCTGTGCCTCGGCTTCATTTCTACTCCAGCAGCCAACCTAGCAACATCAGGATGTCTCTCAACGTCAGTTGCGCAAGTTACGAGGAGGTGAGCATCAAGACTCAGCAGGAGCTAAACGACTTATACAAGGAGTTGCAGCTGATGGTGGCACGAGGCTACCGTATAAATGTGCAAGTTTACGCTTGCAATATACGGAACACCCGGCAGTCAAAGGAAGAGCCTGGACACTCCTCGACGGCTTCCTCACCAGCGTCCATGAAGACCGTGCCAGACAACTTGGACTACTTCAGCTGACTAGCAGTTGTATTTCTTGTCCTAACCATTGTAGAATATGTATATTTTTTCATTATATTAAAGAAGTAAAAGAGCAAAAACACCTATCTTGTTACTGACATATAAGCTCAGTAACAAGATAGGTTTTTTTAAAACACAATTTGGATGACCTTGAAACTTCCCCCTCCACTGCTTTGTTACCCCCACCACTTGACTATTGGTGTACATGGCACATCACAATTGGAAACCTCATTCCATCTTCAACAGCCACACCGACAACATCAACAATGGCAAACCTACCAACAGATGAAAGATGTCCTCACGCATGTTGTGACTTCGTCCACGAGTTGGAGAAGAGGATGCAGGAGAGGGCGATAAGAAGAAAACAGATCCACTCAGAAAATATCATGATAGTCAACGGCTATCTTTTATTGTTCGGCCTTATTATGGTTGTACTTTTCATACTGTACGGCATAGTCACATGTGTCGGCAAGGTTGCAGAAGAAAACGCTCGCCACCATCAATTGGAAAGTTTCAATGTTACTTTGTAAGTTTTCCTTTTTTTTAAAACTCCGTTTGGATGACCTTGAAAATTCCCCCACTACTCCACCACACCCCCCACCACTTCACCATGTTCCTGCATGAGCATCACATCAACCGTCATTCCTTGTCCGACAAGCAACCATGGCAGACAACAACACCATCAGCCAAGCTGACTCCACTACTGATGTCGGTACAAGTACGGGTTGGACACTGTCGATCGATAGTGTACACTATTTGGAGTCAATTTGCGAACGTATGAAGGAAATACTGCGGGACAACCCTGGGATCATAATACAAATGAATTTAAATTATGATTGGTCCCAAGTTAGAATGCAAGGGGACGACAACAACGGTCAACAATCTCCACAATATTCGCCCATGTCCCCGATCTATCCTTACGGCGAGTCTGACGTCGATGAAGATGAGGCTGATGAAGATGCAGGGGACAACGAGGCTGAAGAGGAGTAAGCTTCATTCCTTTTTTTTAAAACCTAAATTGGATGACCTTGAGAATTCCCCCTCCACTATTTCCTTTTTTTAAAACCCAAATTAAATGACCTTGAAAATACCCCCTCCACGTACTTTTGGTTTACCCCCTCTACTTTTCAATACTGTTACCACAGTCTGTAGCTCACGTCATTCCTTGCTTAGCTATCATGGCGGACAGCACTCTTTCTCGAGTTGACTCCACTACGGATGAAGAATGGCCATTTTCCTGGAATGTTCATCTGCAAGACTCGGCAGAAGTGGATATGTTGCATGAGAAATTGGTGTATGTATTAAACGAAAACCCCAACATTGAATGTAGAATGACTATGGATTTCGATGCAACAGGGGTCCACACTCAACCTTCCACTTCCAGCCAGCCTGAACCTCAGCTACAGCCAAAGAACTTTACACATCTTTACACTCCAATACGGCCGGAGGATGTGGTTATCAGCGAGGCAGACTCTACTACAAGTTATATTGAACCAACGAATTGGAAGCTTGTTGTTGACACCTTACACAAGGTCGACTTAGTATGTGACAAATTAAAGGAATTGATGATGCAAGATCCTGGTCTTCGTTTTAAAATTGATTTGTTTTTCATCTGGGGAGCACCTGCACGGGGCTCTTCGTCTGACAGCTCTCTAAGTACAACGGATGAGGAGGAGGAGGAGGACGACTAGTTATCTTTTTTAAAACTCCGTTTGGATGGCCTTGACCTTTCCCCCTCCACTGAGTTTATTTAAGGTGCACTCTCAATGACTGCAGCATCATTTCATCGCGCACCTTCACCACAGCAACATGGAGAGTCAACTCAACTACTGTTGCGAACGGAAATGTTTTTCATGGCCGAATGACATTGATGTTGCGGATGGCCTGGCGTGTAGAAAATGTGAAGCTTTTGGTCAATGCATGTGTAAGTGCAAGTCTTGGAAGAAGCCGAAACCAGAGTTGAAGACATTCCATGTGTACCAGATGAGAGGGCATAAGTACACTTGTTGCCCTGAACGTTGCATTGAATTCACATTAAAACAGCTAACTGGCTGCAAATTGTGCAACAATCATTTTGCAGGTTTTTGCAAACATTATTTAGGAGCCTGTCAGTACAGATCAACTTGGCATACAGAAGCACTCACTATCAATGAAATCGCTATAGATACACAAGAGTAGTCTTTCTACTCTTTTCTTTTTTAAAACTCCATTTGGATGACCTTGACCTTTCCCCCTCCACCCACCTTAGTTTATATAAACCCCATTCCCACTGACCACAGCATCACTTCATCGTGCTCCCTCGTCAAAGCAACATCAGCTATGGAAAGTAAGCGCATCTCATGTTGCGAGCATAGGTGTTTGGAGATACAAGGCGTCACATATTGTGCAAAGAAGCGTTGGGAGGAAGAGACGGGGACAACCTATTGCTGTGAGGATAAGTGTTTCCTCTTACCAAAGTGGCAAGTGGATGGGCTGGCCTGCCGGCAATGTGAATGCTTCGGATGTTGCAGGTGTAGATGCAAGAACCAACAGCTGCCACCACCGGTACTACAAACTTTCAAAATCTACAAATCCAAATACTTTTATACTTGTTGTCCGCAGCGGTGTATTAAATTTCACTTCTCCAATCTTACCAATTGTCGGAAGTGCTACGGACAACCTGATGGGTGGTGCACCTGTTTTCTAGACTCCTGCCGCTACAGATCGGATTGGTTTACAGATCCGTTGGAAATTGATGAGGTCGCCCAGGAAGCACAAGAGTAGTCTTTCTACTCTTCAACTTTTTTAAAACTCCATTTGGATGACCTTGAGATTTCCCCCTCCACTTCCCCATATACCTAGAGTACACAGAGCCTGATAGTCAGTCACTCGGTGGCTGTCGTGGGGTGCGCATCGGTGTCGGCGCTCCGTTGTTAGGTTTTCAAGGTCACAGTAATATCAAATTGTTGGTGTTGTGCTGGTTCAAGGTCACCTGAGGAATAACCGATTGCCCATTTAGGCAGAGTCATGTCAGAAACTCGAGTTTAACTTGGCACTTTTGCCGTTTCTCGTCGAAAATTCGCTCCAAGTGGTCAAGGTCACGGGGACTCTGACTGAAACTCGGAGCGTAGTGCGAGAAACGGCAAAAGTGCCAAAAAATTTTAAGTTTCGGCGTGACCTTGACCTCAGTGGCGTCGGTGACGTCATTTTGATGACGTAAGGGGTGATGACGTCATCAGCACGTCATTTCTGTGACGTCATGGGTGTGACGTCATAGAAATGACGTCATTAGTGATGACGTCATCGATGACGCAATCGATGACGTCATCGATGACGTCATCGGTGAGGTCATTGACCTCGATGACGTCATCCCTCAGGTGACCTTGAACTGAGCCAGCACCAACAATTTGACACTACTACGGAGCCCTAAATGAATTTAAAAACTATATTTCCAAACAATTTCTTAGAGACTACCTATGAGCAAAGAGGAACATCCATGGGTTCAACAGAACAACATAACATAAGAACAACCCCATAGGCTCTATGGTAACCTAAAGGTTCTGTGGGGCGGAGCCCTAAAGGAAATTCGCAAACTCGTTTATTAGTTAATGCCCTTGACCAAAGAGGAACATCAGTGTCAAATTTAACCCAGTAGGCCATAGAGTAATTTTTAAGACCAGTGGGGTGGAGCCCTAAAAGACTTCAAAAACTTTATTTCCAAAACCGTATTTGTTCAATTTAAATACAGTAATACATAAAGCAAATTACACCCCATTAGTTTAATAATTTACTTTCACTATCATATATTTTCAATATTTGTATTTTAACTCACATGTCATGGTTTATAACATTCTTCACTCTTGTTTTGAATATAACTCCATCTCATCTCTTTTTTTCAAGGTCTTAATTTCTTTTTAATAGTTTACCTCAGGTCCTTCGAGTATTTTTATTGGTTCGCCTCCAGTATCAAGTATCTTAGTGAATAGCTATGAGCAAAGATGACCGTCTATGCAAAAAATTAACCCTGTCGGCTCTATAGTAATTTTGAGGTTATTTGGGGCATAGCCCTGAAGGAAGTGTGTAAATCACTTTTTTTTGAGCACCTATGACTAAAGAGATTACTCCAAATTTCAACCCCGCATTCCCTATAGTTTATAGATTCGTTGTTTCTTTCAATTCGTATTGTAATTGGCCATAATTGTAACATTATATTGAAATTTCGAAGACATGTGGGGTTGAGCCCTGAAGGGATTTTTATGAAAGAGTTTCTTAGTGAGCACTCATGAGCAAAGAGGAACGTCCATGCCAAAATTCAACCATGTAGGCCCCAAAAGTAATTTTGAAGTGTGGGGCGAAACCCCCCCCCCCCAACTTCAATTTCAAATTTCAACCCCTTAGGTCATCTGGCTTTTCATATTCGTTGTTCCCTAGATTCATATTTAGATACTTTAGATACTTTATTTGAAACACCGACGCACTCTGTGGTGCGTATTTTAATTAAGGTGAGTATTTAAAACTGGCCATAAGAATAACATTAGACCAAAATTGAAATCGTGTGTGGCAGAGCTCTGATAGAATTTTGCAAAACAGTTCAATAGTGAGCACGTACATATGAGCAAGGAGGAACGTCAACGTCAAATTTCATCATCATAGATCCTATAGTTCTTAAGATTCGTTGTTCCCTAGATTTGAACTAACAATAAACTATGAACAACATTAGATAGAAATTTTGAGGTCTTATGTGGTTTAGCCCTGATGGAATTTTGCAAAACCGTTTCTTAATGAGCATCTATGAGCAAAGAAGAACGCCCATGCCAAATTTTAACATTGTAGGTCCTATAGTTTTTCAGATTTGTTGTTGCCTTGATTTGTATAAAATATTGGACACAAGAATAATATTAAATGGAAATTTTGAAGTCTTGTGGTGTAGAGACCTGAAGGAATTTTGCAAAATCGTTTCTTCGTGAGCATTTTTTAACACAGAGGAACGTCCATGGCAAATTTCAACCCCCTATACCCTATGGTTATAAAGATTCGATGATACTGAGTTACTGAGTGAGTGGTATTTGACATAGAACAACCTAACCTAATCTAAACTCTAACTAATAAACATTTTACACCAGTTAAAATGTTTACAAAGATTAAAATATTGTCATATGGTTACATCATCCTTTAAATGTATTATTTCACTAACAGCTGATACCTTTGAATCTTCAACAGCTAATTACATATTACATCAAATCTTTGAAGTCGTGTGGGGCGGAGCCCTGAAGGAATTTCGCAAAACCATTTCTTAGTGAGCACCTATAGGCAAAGAGGAACTTCCATTCCAAATTTCAACCCTGTAGGTCCTATAGTTTTGGAGATTCGTTGTTTCCTAGATTCGTATTTTAAGTACTCCATAAGAATAACATTGTAGCGAAATTTTGAAGTCGTGTGGGGTGGAGCCCTGCAGGAATTTCGTAAAACCGTTTCTTAGTGAGCATCAATGGGTAAAAAGGAACGTCTATACCAAATTTCAATCCTGCATGCTCTCTACTTTTGGAGATTCGTTGTTGCTTTGGTTTGTATTAAAAATCCCCCATAAGAATAACATTGTAGCGAAATTTCCAAGTGGTGCGGGGCGGAGCCCTGACGGAATTTTGCAAAACCGTTTCTTAGTGAGCGTTTTTGAGCAAAGATGAACGTCCATGCCAAGTTTTAACCCTTTAGGCTTTATAGTTTTGGAGATACTCTGATACGTGAGTGAGTGGTATTTGACAAATATATAGTAGAAAGAAAAGATAAATAAAAACAAGAGGTGAAGAAAAATAAAAGAACATTACTTTTAAGCAATAATGTTGAGAAAGCTGTTAACTGTGAAAGGATACAGTCGGTTTGGTGTAAACTTAACAGCCTAATTTAAGAATGATCTTCACCCGATGTTGGTGGAAGATTTCCCTCAAACTCTTGACAGGTCGACCCCAGTTGCTCCCAAAACATGTTATTCGTTGCCGCGAGTCTGAGGTCCAACTGCTTGTGTTGTAGACCGGCCGGTGTGCCGCCACCAGGAGGCGGTCCAGCTGGGGGTGGGCCGCCGCGAGACTGCCCGCGCCGTGTGCGAGGTGGACGCCAACCCCCCGGACCTGCAGTTCTCCTGGAGGTTCAACAGCAGCGGAGGCGGCGGCATGGAGGAGCTGCCCCCCGCCAACTGGACGGTGGACAGGGCCCGCAGCACCGCGCTGACCTCGGGCCGCTACGGCAACCTACTCTGTACCGCCAGCAACTCCGTGGGAGCCCAGCTGACACCCTGCGTCTTCCACGTACTGCCGGCAGGTAGGTCCGACCGGGCCCGAGCCACCGCGCTGTATAGCCCCTGGTAGATTTTGTTTTAAATTTGGATTTAAGAGTATTTTGGCTCAAAAATATCTTTAGAAACAGTCTTAGCCTCGGTAAAAATAGTTTATATCCTATAAAAGTCTCTGAAAATTTTAATTTTTAAGATTGGTCTTGTGGTTTTTTATTTGGGTAAAGAAATGAAAACACAACTTAAACAAAATTGAAGACCGATAGGCTTAACCACGTGGAAAGCTATAGTTGGTCGTTAGTCTAAACTTTTTCGCCTGTTTACAGTGAGAATTTAACCAATGAACAAGGCTCATTACCCGATACTCGTAGTAAACGAAGTAACATTACGAGAACGTACAACTATCATAGCCAGCTACCAACTTAAATAATAATAATAAAATAAATCAAATATGTTCTGCAGTGCAAAGCACCTGCGTCAGTACATTTAAAAGTAGTCCAGGAAAGGGACTTTTGGATTTGGTCTGGCAGCTGGCATAGCTGAAAGATGACTTGCGTAATAGTTCAGCGGCCAAAAATTGTTGTTCGTTTAGCACCACCCGGGGAGTACGTTCAGTTATAATGGAATGCTGCGGACGCAAACACGATCACCCCCCAAGAGCACGACCCCGCTAGACCCCACGAGAACACTAACATGGGCTGAAGAAAACAAACGAATCAAAATTACGAATTTTAACCATTTCAAAATTTCATCAACAACAGTCGGCGCCCATAAAGTTCAACTGTTAAAGAGTCTGAATATGAGAAAATGTTGAAAAAATCTATATTTTAAATTTATTTACTGATTACATTTTAAATAAATAAGTGCAAGACTCAAATCCATTCATTAAAATGTTCTCTGGACTGGTGAATGACCGTCAGGGAGAAAAAAAAACGTGTTTAATTGGTTTTGAGCAAGTGATCTTTACGCTTATAAAACTAATCTTTCCAGCCGTTACATTTCTAATAGTAAATCTATTTTCACTGCAGGCAGGCCGGACAGTGTCGGGAACTGTTCCTTGGTGAACCAGACCGAGGACGGTTTCCAGGTTGAGTGCGACCCAGGGTTTGACGGCGGGCTGCACCAGACGTTCCAGCTGGAGGTGTACGACTCCTCGTCGCAGTCGCTGGTCACCAACCTCTCGGCTGCGACCCCCCGGTTTGACGTGCAGGGCCTCGCCCCTGGCCTTCGCGTGGAGCTGTTGGTGTACTCCCACAACGCCAGGGGGCGCGGCGATGTCGTGCCACTGTCCGGGGCCACCCTGCCCACCGACCGCCGACTGGACAGCTTCCCTCTCCAGCTCTGTGAGTTATCATGCCCCATTCACCGCAGTCCTGCTTTTAGCAAATTTCTAACAGAATTACGGTTTTTCTTATTTACCCATGTACACTATGGGAGTGAGGATGTGAGTTTGCTGCCATAGGAGAGTTAGCAAACATGGGTTAATCTCTTCACAGTTCTGATACGGTGCATATTAAATTCCATAAAATTTTGGTATTTTTTATCCACTCTATAAACCCCATAAGGTAGAGTATATGGGTTTCTAAGCAAATATAAGTCAACACCAACCTCATGAATGTACATACAAAATTTGATAAAGTTATGTCAATAAATAAGTGAGATACATGATTTTCTCAATTTCCCACAACAGTGATATTAGAAACCTACTTTTATGTCGGTATACTAGCGATCTATAAGTATACAAGATACTAGAGATCGCCTATCCGCTGAAATTTGACACTATTTCAGTTGATCTTGACTCTGGACCGATTGTATAAAATACCAGCTGTTTCCAGTCACGGCTTTGCCCTTGATTGAATTTATTTTGTGGGTAATTAAGCTCGTTCACTTCGCTCAGTCGCTGTCACGCTCACCAAATTGTATAGTTATTAATCCTGTGTATAATGTTAAAATTGAACCAGAAATAAATATTTGTAAAAAAAATACCTTTGGGCAAAGAATGGTTATGATGGGTACAAGGGACATTTGTGTTAAATAGCGACTACCATCCACACAACCTCAGACGTAGCTGGTCTATATTGGACTTTGTGTTAACCACGTTGTCGAGTTGAGCAGATGACAGAAAGTTTCTTCTGACATATTAGGGCTTTCCACCTGAGAGGGCGGACCAGACAGTAACTTATTAATTCTTTGTCCGTTTAATTGTGACTTCTTGGTAGCTAATCGCCCTAAAACATTCTCCCTAGCACTCACATTTATCACACTTAACCACACATCGCACACACATACACACAGTACATCACATATCAGTATGACACACTTGAAACGTTTACTTTGTTTTTTAACATCTGAATAAATCAACTACAAATGAATAAGATTATAATTCTGTGAGCTCATAGGGTAAATTTCCTAACATTAATATTCTGTATGACTTGAAATTATGTTTGTAAATGAAAATATATCTTTAGTTATACCAATAATTAAGTTCGGTAAATAATCGTTAAAGAGATATATTCTTTTTTATGTTGAAAAAATTAATATCATTCTTACATTGTTACGCTCCGCTGGTGCTATTTCTTGTTGGAACACCCAATGTCGGTTTACAGCGCTTCCAACGGAAATTCTTTGTTTTCTATCTCTAAACATTTTCTATTTTTTTGCACTCGTTGGTGAATGGATCAGCCTACACTGTGATTATGGGGACGGTTAATTACATTGCCTTCTCCACGTCACACAGTATTGGACTCTACAAAGTGTTCCCTTTCACGATTTGCCTTTAATTAGATTTGGAGTGACACTAGTCTCGGGATTACCCTATTCTTTCCAACTACATTTCTCTTTCCACCTCTGGTTTTTTCTAAAATAACATTCAAACTGTAGACTAATGATTCATACTTCTGGATATTGATGCAAATTAGAAGTAATAAATTAATTATCTTATCAATATCCGATTGTTGTGAAGTTTATGACGAAACTTCTTGTAGCTTACCTGAAGATGTGGCTGCCTTCACGAAACCTTAAAATAATTTCTACTAGTGGAGTGGTAGTAATTGAGCATTAGCGGTAGGAGTGGAGGTACTATAGTAAGATGCACGAAAATAGTCCGATGGAAATTTTAACAGCTGTTTCCCCCCTCACCCCCTCTCGAGTAGTGGGGTTTGGTTACTTTCAAAACGGAAGTCGTGCCAATTGCCAGCCGCTGCCGGCCAGCTGCCATCGGCCAGCTGCCAAATCAGTCGCTGCCGTCATATGCTATGCCATATAGCTTTAGGTGGGGAGAGGCTAAATCAAATGAAGGGGTGGAGAAGGGGTGAGGAGATGGTGTTAATTTTTGAAGTAGGAGTTAGTGTATAAAGGAGAGGGGATAATTGCTTCAAGGTCATATGGAGGGGGTTTTAAAAAAGACTGAACTTTAAGAGTTCAGTTTATCGGTGATCATCATACAGGTCAGTCGAAACCGACAAGGGATTGAAGAATAGCTTCTACATCATTTATTGTTGTAGAAGATACATCTGGAACTTGTACAGGGTTCTGAGGAGTTGTTGAAGTTGAATTTCTAGAAGGATTTTCCCTTGGATGAGTTGTTGATGATATTTCATGAACTTGAACATTTTCTTGGTTGGTTTCCATTATTATTGTAGTGTGAATTAGAGTGGAGATGTTGTTAGCTGAAGAGCATAGAAGATAATGAAGTAGGAATTATTGTCGGGGCCCTTATATAGGGAATGGTGGGGGTAAAATAAAAAAACTTGTTGAACACAGTCGATAGGTGTAACAAGTTCTAAGTTATTTAAGTGTAACATAGAACGTAAAATGTCGTAAATAACACTATCATCAACATTAACCTGAGAAGTTGTTGAACAGTATAATGGGTTAAAACTGTACTTCTTCCTAACTCTATTTAAATTAGTTTTACACTTTGAAATTGAAGGTTTAGAAGTACTTCGTAATATGTGTTGTGTTCGCAAAAGCTTTAATTTTAAACATTGTGCAGTCATTATAATCGATGTGTTAAGTTCAGAAGTTAAAAGAAGACTGAGATATAAAATGAAGTGTAAAAGAAATTGAAACAGAAAGCCAGAGTAGTAATTTTATAGGTTAGAATTTACAAAGGCTATTTCATGGATAATTCTAACCTCAAACCTAGTAAGTGAAGTAGTCATAACATAAAACTAACGAGAGATGATGACCGAGCGGATGCGAGGCAATGAATGTTTGTAGCGAAATAAACTACCCACCTTTATAGAGGCAATAACTCCAGCCAGATGGCGGCAGATGGCAAGCAAATGACTGGTTGACCGACTTTCACTCACTTGAGTAGTAAGAGAAGTAGGGTTCTGTGTCTATCCCTACTCCTTGGGGTCAATGACCGACCGGAAAGGTCAATGACCTCCCCCCCCCCCGAAAAATGGAGCCCCCCCCCCCCCGAAAAAATGGAGCCCCCCCCCCTTCCCCTACTCTTTCCCCCACTCCTTCCCCCACTCTTCCAGGTCAATGGCCGGTCACCACCGGTTGTTGACTTTATGTGGTGAAACCAGACTAAATATGGCAGCTGCCATGGATAATTCTAACCTCAAACCTGCTGCGCATGCAACGAGTTCTCCGGATCGGAATAGTGACTATGCTATTGCGCATGCGCCTAGTCCTGTATTACTCACTTTAGCGCTACTGCACATGGATAATTCTAACCTCAAACCTTGGTTTTGCGTTGCTGTGCATATGCTGCTCCCCACTCCTTTGCCTTCCTTTTACACTGCTGCGAATTGGACTGGATTGAACACTGTACTGGAGTGAAACAACTTCCCCCACTCCTTGAAAACCCGAGGAGCGATAGGAGCTATATCTTTGCTTCAGTCGCCAACAAACTTTCATAGCGAAAGGTTGTTGGCGACTCAGGAAGAAGTTTCAAATATATAGTAGGCCTATATATATTTGAACTTCTTCTACTATGTTGCGTTTTTTAATGCAATGTGGTATGTGTGTGTGTGTTTAGTTGTAAGGTGTATTTAATTTAAGAAATAATTTGCGCATTGCGATGTTAGTTATAAGTTGAGTTTAGCATTAAGGTGTATTAATTTTTAAGAATAATGATGGTATTTAGCATTAAGGTGTATTAATTTTAAGAATAATGATGGTATTTGGTTGTGTTGAATTATTTGGTTTTTAATAATGATGTGTTGGTACTACTAATTTATGTTTGTTTTGTGCATTTGTTTTGCCTTACAGCTAGATGTTAGGGGGTAGATTAACTGTAAATTCAGAAGTTCAGTTGAACTTCATTTAAAATGGGTGGGACATCCGCAAGTCGGACTTTTTTTGCATTTTGTTTAGGAATATGATGGGTGGGGTTAGTTTGGGTGGGGTTAGAGTTGCGTTTCTGCATTAGGTGTTCCAGTTTCCCTTGGAATTCATGGTTACGGTAGACCCGGACCGGACCGTTACGGTAGACCCGGACGGTCCAAACAAAATTGCGTCGATGTCCCTTGCAGAACGTAACTAGTGGGTTGGGAGTGGGAACCGTTAGGCAAACAGGGTGGTGGGAACAGTATTACTGTTCCCATCACCTTGGATCATTATAAATTTTGAATGACCTTGACCCACTTTTGGAAGGGTCAATGAACCCCCCCCCCCTGAAAAAGTGGAGCCCCCCCCCCCGAAAAATGGAGCCCCCCCCCCTTTCCCCCACCACTCCTTCCCCCACCAGTCCTTCCCCCACTTCCCGGGCCAATGACCGGTCATGGCCGGCTGCTAACCCCTCTCATTTGCATACCGTTATAAAAGACGCGTTGGCCGGGGCTAGTGTTTCATTCCGATTCCAGACGTTAGGCTGTGAATTTGGAGTTATAACGATGTCTTCTGTGCCTACTACTACTTCTACTACTTCTACCACTTCAACTTTTACTTCGACTTCGACTTCGACTTCGATTTCTACGGCTGTTACTGCATCAAACAAAACTCTTCGCTTGAAAAACTGTCCGGATTGGTATAAGAAGAAGCTTTCATCTGAACCTTCAACTTCTGGAGCTATTCTTCTGCCAACTAACTCTTCTAGACTTCGCAGTATTTTTTCACCACCTTCACCTTCGCCTTCAAACGACTCCGCACCACCATCAACTATGATGCCGCCACCGCAGAAGCCAGTTCCCCGTCTTAATACTTCTTCCATTGAAACTATTGTTCATCACCTTAGTACACCCATTATCCCACTATCACCATTGCCTCCTACCCCACCACTTGCTACAGTTGAAGACCATACATATCACAAAACTAATTCCTCTAAACCAGTTCCTAAACCTGCCCCTAAACCTGCCCCTAAACCTGCTCCTAAACCTGCTCCTTCAGAGCAATTTCGATCATTACAAGAAGAGCGTCGTAGGGCATTTAGCCGTCCCACTACTTGCCCTGAAATGCTTATTAAGGGAATTAAGAAAGGATCAGCTTGTGGGAGGAAATGTGTTAAAAATGAAAGTTTTTGCCGTGTACATATCGTGAAACATATTTCTGAACCACAACTGACAGAAACCCCCACCGTTGAAGACAATCCTAAAATAATATCCGTCAGAGGAGAGAGGCTTAAGAAAGGTTTGAAATATTTTTTTCTAAGTGTTGTTGACCACCAACACATTTTGGCAAAATGTAACGGCTTAAAATATAAAATTAGAGTTTGTGAGAATTTGTGTAAAGAGAAGAGATTTAACACTTTAGATTCTCAAGACTTTCTCCTCAGGGATAAAAAGGATCGTATTACAAGGTGGGGGCGTAAACAGTAAATTCACTTAGTTTTTTCCAAATTGTTGCTAAAAAAATAATGGGGGAGAAACACAACGCGTTATAGCGTTGTGTTTCTCCCCCATTATTTTTTAACACTCTAAGTCTCGTGACCTACTTTCATGTGAGTAGTGAGTAAAGGATGGTTCTGTGTTTGTCTGCATTCCTTCGGGTCAATGACCGGACCTGAAAGGTCAATGACCCCCCCCCCCCCCCGAAAAAATGGAGCCCCCCCCCCCTTTCCCCCACCACTCCTTCCCCCACCATTCTTTCCCCTACCACTCCTCTGGGTGAATGGCCGGTCATGACCGGTTGTCTACCTACATCTAACCGTTATACTAGCTACTCCAGAGTCTTCATTCCAATCCGTGAGACCACTGCTGCAACATGCCTACTCTATTAGAATTATGTTTGCGACAGATAGTTTCAAATATAGTGTTGGCGGAACTTGCATTTGAAGATGGAAACCTTCCACTAACACTACGTCAAGAAGTGTATTCTTTTTATAGGGAAAATTTTGGACTTTTTCATTATCTTCAGTATAAATTTATGGATGGAACAAATATGTGTCCAGAATGTGGTTCGGCTGCAATAGGAAATGGATTATTGGATTTTACAATAGATGGTGGAATTTATGAATACAAATGTTACTTGTCATACAAGTTTATCATCCCAGAAGAAGAAAAATGTGATATTTGTGCAATTAATTTGTACAAGTTTACACAAGCCAATCCTGCTGAAATCCATTTGGAAAACAACATTGAAGTCCCTTATTTTTTTATGCCTTAAGCTCCATAGCAGTCCACCAAACCCAGCCAAACGGCCCTTTTCAGGGCCACCTAAGACTTAAATTTAGGGATGTAAGCTATTTAGCTTACATGCGACTTAGCAGAAATAAGTTCTGGTACATGGCTAGTTTGATCCGTGTAGTAGTAAGCAAAGGAGGGTTCTGTGTCCATCCCCACTCCTTAGGGTCAATGACCGGACCTGAAAGGTCAATGACCCCCCCCCCCCGAAAAAATGGAGCCCCCCCCCCTAAAAAATGGAGCCCCCCCCCTCTCCCCCACTCCTTCCCCCACTCCTTCCCCCACCTCCCGGGCCAATGACCGGTCATGGCCGGCTGCTAACCCCTCTCATTTGCATACCGTTATAAAAGACGCGCCGGCTATGGCTAGTGTTTCATTCTGGTTTCTTCCACCACTCTCGTTGCTTCGCCGCTCTTGTTGCTTTGTTCCTGCCAGTTTTAATATCTTTATTTTTAAAATGCTTCCTTACTTTAATGAAAATTTTAATCCTTCAGAAAATGCAGATGTTTTTCAACCACCTGAAGATGGTTTCCAACATCATGAAGAAGATGCTTTCCAAGAACATGAAGAAGATGTGATAGAAGACATGGATAATAGCAGTGAAGATGAAAGTGAAGATGACAGTGAAGATGAAATTGAAATTAATGAACAATTCAAAGTATATTTTATAGAAACACAATTTCCTTTTGATGTAGTTGAAAGATTTATTTTTGAAGCACATAGATGGCTAAATTTAGGATTTAACATTATAATTGGTTCACCTATTGTCTACAATAACAGTAACTTCTTCCTTGTAACTCCAAATGATCGAGAACAAATTCTTACTTGGCAGGACGATGTGATGAGATCATACGAACTGAACATTGGTGTTGGGTACTTTGTTGCAAGAGTGGCTTAATAACCACATTACCCTTCCCCCACCTCCACCCTATCCCCTCCCAATCCTTATTCCTTCCCCCTCCCCATATTTAAAATTTATAAAAGTGGGGCTATGAACCTTCAGGTTTCTAGTCTGTACTCGCACTTTGTGCCGTGAAGTACATCTCTTGTATTTTTTTCTCCACCTTTTAAAATATTATTTATTTGAAAAAATGCCTCCTAATGTGAATTACCATTTTAATTCTTCCGAAATTTCCGATGTTTTTGTACAACCTGAAGACATTTTAAATAATGATAGTGAGAGTGAGAGTGAAGAAGATGATGATTATAGTGTTGAACTTAGTGAAGAACGTAAAGTTATAGCAATTGATCCACAATTTCCATTTGATACAATAGAAAACTTTTTGGTTGAAGCTAATAAATGGTTAAATTTAGGATGTTATATACGAATTGACTCTTTTATATTGTATGGTGATAGTCATTCTTTCCTTGTCACACCAAATGACAGAGACCGCATGTTGCAGTGGGCACAATCTATGATGGAGTGCTATGAACAAGGTGTGGACACTGGTGGCTATTTTCTTGCACAAGTAGTGTAATAACAAAATTACTTTTCCCCCCACCCTATACCCTATCCCTTCCCAATCCTTATTCCTTCCCCCTCCCCATTTTTAAAATTGATGAAAAGGCAGGCTATGAACCTCCAAGTTTCTAGTCTGTACCCACACCTTGTAGCATCAAGATGCTTACCAGAATTGATGGTTTTATAGCCAATGATATTAATATATGGAGTTTAATAACAAACTTACGGATAAAAATTGAAGAAAAAATTATGGGAAACAATGAGCTAGGAGTTATTGTTTTTGTTTCATTAGTAGAACATTTTGAAATTTTGTATAGTATAAAAGTAACAATTAACAATATTAATGAACTATTTCCTTGGACAATATTTATTCGCAATAAAATTGAAGAGCAGAAAATTATAGTAGATGTGACAGCAATGAAATATAACCTAGATAGAGAAGAATAGATACTAACCCCCTTCCTATTCCTTTGTTTTGCAAAAATAGTGGGGGTAGGAGTATATATAAGACTAAGTAAGCGATACATAGTTTGTTATTTGAAGTAAAAGAAGTAGTAAAGAAACATGTTGTCTAGAGATACTCCATTTATTAATTATTCTCAAGTTAAAGATGTTTTTGAAAGCACAAATGAAATACAGGAAGAAAACATAGAGGAAACTTATGACGAAACTGATAATGATTCTATGATGGAAGAGGAAGAAATGGTACAGATTGAACAAGAACTATTTGAAGAAATGATAAATGATAGTGATGAAGATATAATTAAGGAAGCTATTGAAATATTTATATTGGATTCATCATTGGAATCACCCATATCACCTTTACTGTCTTCTGAATCTGAATCTGAATTGGACTAAGGTACCCCCACTATTTTGAAGAAGTAGTGGAGGGAAAATATCCCCACCACAAGTTAAAAGTTGGTGGGGGAATGTTTATAAATGTGTTAAATATTTGTGCAGGAGATCAGTCTTAAAGAGACTAGTGACCGAAGATGTTTCGTAAAATACCTTTTGATCCTTCATACTACAATCTGTTTGATATACATCGTTTTCCAGACATTGAGGAGAAATTGTACAAGAAATTTTGTTCTCTACTGGATAAACCACAAAAACTACCACCTAATACTTTTACCTACAAGCTACCTATCATGGACAAGGACGATGTAAGCAAAATACCATTGGTTCAAGTCAAATTTTTGGAAGAAAAAATTCTTGTTTGTGTCAGGGAAGTATTTCACAATGATTATTCAAAAAAATTGGCTTTCAACTTTATTCAAGAACATGCGGGATCTGAAAGAGAACAGTATCCCGAACCATATTACAAATATCTTTTCGAGAATGGAGCGAGTGTAACTGTAGAAATAACCATTACATTAGTATAACTCTCCCCACCACTGACGTCTCCCCACCATTGGCATCTCCCCACTACTGACTTAAATTTGGTGGGGGAATGTGGATAAATGTGTTGACTATCTGTGTAGAAGCTTACTCTTCGAGAAATTGTTGATCAAAATGTTTCATCATGTACCTTGTGATCCGACTTCTTCCTTCAGGGAAAAACAAAGATTAAAACGACTAGAAAAAGAAAGACAAGACCGAGAAGATATGAAGATGGAATTTAATAGACTACAATTTCAAATACCAGGAATTGAACTTGGAGCACCAAGATTGAAAACTCTCCACTGGGCTGGAAGTTATATCAAATTTTTGAAAGTACAAGTTGAAGCAAGAGATCTAAAATTGAAAACATTAGAAATGGAAAATTGAAGAAATTAATATCACACATGTCTGGTAATACAACTGTTCAAGAAGGTGAAGAAGAAGGAAAAGAAATTTTAGGAATCTAAATTATCAGCACCCTTTTAGAGAATAGGGAATAGATTACTTTGTGGTAATGTAATAACATGCCGCTTAGTGATCTATTCCCAGTTCTCGCTTAATATCCGATGACCTTGACCTACATAAAAGTGGTGGGGTAAGAGCATATAAAGAGATAGTTATGGATATAACTTTCAGTACAAGTCTAACACTATGGACAGCTTGTTAGTTTTGTGTTTACAACAAATTATCAATAATGGGTTTCTTTACCGTTATATAATAACATCAAATAAATGTGAAATACCTCAACCAATTCGTGAAATGGTCATGAAATTTAAGAAGGACAATAGTGGATTTGGTATTTATCTTGCTTTTATTTTTGAAGATGGAACAAAATGTGTCATGATTGTGGAAAAGCATCTGTTTTAGACTTTGAACAATTTGAAGATGATGGAGGTAAATTAGTTTTCACCTTGTAAAAGGCCAAGTGATGAAATTTGAAACAGTCAAGAAAAAATGTAACATTTGTGCACAAAACTTGTTTGAATTTATTAAGTATAGTGCATTAAAATCATGATATCCCTTCTACATATGAAGAAGGTGGGGAAGAAAAAAAAGTGGGATTATAAAGTGGTGGGAGAACTTGTATAAATGTAGGCTGTTTGAAGAGACTTTTAATATTGTTGCAGCATTTGTTGAAACAACATGCAGTTCGAAATTTGCCATTTTAAAATTAAATATGAAGATTGGAGCTCTGTTGCAGGATTTGTCAAGTCTAAAGAAGAAAATCAAAAGTTGCTAAATGTACATTGCTATATTCACAATGAAGAAAGTCATGACAAAATAATGGCATATTTAAACACACCTAATGTAACATCAGAAAGCTCTGCATTTATAAAATATTTAAAAGAAGAAGATTTGGATGTGACCCTAGAAGTTTGGTATCTAATTTAAATTATTGTGGTGGGGGAAATGTAGGAAGTTATTGGTGGGGGAAATGAGATAAAACCAGCAAAATTGTAGAACAGAATTCACTCTATACAACGATGGAGCATCCTTCCACAACACCTGTATTGGCATCTGTGGATTGGCATCAAAATTATCAACTAAATACTTCAAGTTCAAATTGTTATGAAAATCATCAGCCTAGCACTTCAAATTCAAATTGGTATGAAAATCAGCTGCCTAGTACTTCAAGTTCAATTTGGTATGAAAATCAGCAACCGGCCACTTCAAGTATAAATTGTTATGGAAATCAGCAAACTATTACTTCAACACAAAATTTCTATGAAAATCAACAGCCGACAACATCAACTAATTTTTGTACATCAGTATTTAAAGTATCAAAACCCCATTTGGAGTGTAATAAGTTAATATCAGCTCAATCAGGAAGAATCAGGAAAAACACATACATGAGAGAAAGGTGCAAGAGAGAAAGGATAGAATTTACAAAATTACAGTTAACAGTTCCCTCTATTAAAGTGGGATGTACTAGAATACAAACTTTGCAAGCAACCAATGCATATTTGTTGGAATTGTTAGAAAAAAATTGAAAAGTTGGAGAAGAAGAATGAACATTGTAAGAAGTAAACACTCATTCCCCCCAAGAAAAACAAAAAAAAAAAAAATAAAATAGTAAAATGAAAAAAAAAGTAGATGTAGAATAGAGAGCGAGGAATAGATCACTTTGTGGTAATGGACTAACATGCCACTTAGTGCTCTATTCCTCGTTCTCGCGTTATATTGGATGACCTTGACCTACATTAGTAGGGTGGGGGAAATTGAAAATGGTGGGGGAAAGGTGTATAAAGGAGAAGCCTACTGTAGAGGAATCACTCTGAAAGTAAACTTGTCAGAAGTATGGACTTGACCACAAGCAAAGGAGAAGATAGAAAACAAAGATTTCGAGAAATGCTAAAGTAAGAGAGTCAAGAATAAGGTTGAGATTTTACAAACTACAGAGATTGATTCCTGGTGTTAAGTTAGGAGAAATAATATCAAGAACGGTAGACATGGCGGCTGATTACATCAGTTACTTACAATCGGAATTAATGATAAAGGAAGCAAGAATAGAAGAGCTGGAGCACAAGATAAAACAACATATTGAAACATCGTACAATGAACCTATAAATTGTGTAATAAAAGAAGAAGATGTAAAAGACTTAAATTAAACAAAAAAATGAATTTGGACTTTGGTTATTGATTGGACACTTCTTAGAGAATGGGGAATAGATCACTTTGTAGTAATGAATCATCATGCTGCTTAGTGATCTATTCCCAGTTCTCGCTTAATCAAAAATGACCTTGACATACTTAGCAAAATATCATATAAGCCGGATCAAAAACAGTTATTCCTCATTTACTGGAAATGGCTCCTGTAGACAACACCGATTATCCAAGGAAATCTATGATTGAAATATTGTATAAAATTCAATTAGAGGATTTAAATATGGAAGAAGATGAAAATAATAGCGAAACTTCAGAAGTAGAAACTATAAATGATATGGATGTGGATGTAACAACATCAGAAGAAGAAAATGCCAATGATGTGGAGAATGAAAATTTGGATATGGATGTAGTAATATCAGAGTCTTCGTCATCATTTGAATATGAAGAAATACATATTGAAACTCCAATTCATATAGAGAATATTAATGAAGAATCTGTTAGTAGAAGATTAATATTTTGTCCAAGACGTTTGTTTTCTTCTGAAAGTGAAGAAGAAGAAGATGAAATAGTAGTGGGGGAACTATTATAAAAGAAGGAAAGGGAGAGCTCATTTCATTTATTGGCGAAATTTTGAAGAGTGAACACCACCAAACATGTATCATTGCGATAAATGTTTGGAATCGTTTAATGATGATATTCTGTTAGAAATACATAAGGAACTAATTCACAACAACATAGAAGAACAAGAAGAACAAGAAGAACAAAATGAAATAACAGCAAGACCTACAACAACTTTACCAAATTTACAAGTATCAGCTTTACCCGGAAAGGTAGTAATGCATCATAAGATTCAAAATGAAGATTTAAACTTAGAAGAATTTATTAGAGAAGCAAAACCAATCATCAGTAGAACTTTAAAAGAAGAATTAAAAAGATTGAATTTTCTCAAATTTGGATTACTACTAGAAGCTATGTTTATAAATGTACAAGAAGAATTATCACCAAGAGGATTTATAACTAAAAATCAAACTATCATAGGAAGTTCAGACATTGATTCAATAGTTGAAAAATGTATAGAAGAAATATTAACTAAAATTCAGGAACATGAAGGACGAGGATCAGGGTGGAGTCTTATAAGTATTGAAGGATTAAATATAAGAGTTCATAAACATGGATATGGACTAATGGGATCTAGTTATATTCGTTTACCAAAAATAATTGAAGATACAAGATCATGTGTTAATGTGAAAAATCAAGATAACGAATGTTTTAGATATGCGATGACATGTAAATTTGTACCAAATCATTGTAATGAACCAAACCAGCACTATGAAAATCAAAGATATAGATATAACTTTCAAGGAATTAGTTATCCTGTATCACTAAAAGATATATCAAAATTTGAGAAGAAAAATCCCGGCACATCTATTAATGTTTTTGGATTAGATAGTTCAAATAAAGTTTATCCTTTACGTATTGCTAAAGAAGAACTAGCAGATCATACAGATTTACTACTACTAACACAAGGAGATGTATCTCATTATGTGTATATAAAGAAATTTGACTCTCTTGTTAATAAACAACTTTCAAAAAATCGAAACAAAAAGCTGATCTGCAAAAGATGTTTTAATTTCCAACGAGAAGGAAGACAAGGAATGGAATGGTTACAAGAGCACAAAAGATTATGTAACAATAATTATGAAGCAAAAATTATTTTACCTTCAGAAAGCAGAGCATTTATTACATTTCAAAAAGTTCATCATCAATATCGTATCCCTATAGTTGTATATGCTGATTTTGAATCAACACTAATTCCTATAGAAGATGAAAATTGTGAAGCTAGAAAAAGTGTCAAATATCAAATGCATAAACCAAATAGTTTTTGTTTAATGGTTAAATCAACATTATCAGAAGAACATTTAAACCAATATGGATTAACTTCAGAACCTCTAGTATATCGTGGTGAAAATGTGGAAACAATATTTCTTGACCATTTATATTTAATAGCTGAAAATGTACAAAGATTATATACAAATATTATACCAATGAAACCGATGGAGGAAGAAGAGGAAATTCAACATGAAAATGCAACTCATTGTTTCTTATGTAAAAATGAATTTACCATTGACAATTATAAAGTTAAAGATCATGACCACCTTACAGGTTATTACAGGGGTGCTGCTTGTAATAAATGTAATTTGAGCTATCGTTTACCACTATTTATTCCTGTGGTTCTCCATAACCTCAGTGGGTATGATGCTCATTTTATAATACCTGAATTAGGAAGAGACGATGGTTCGATAGATGTATTGGCTGAAACTTCAGAAAAATTTATAAGTTTTTCTAAAACAGTTGGAAATGTCAAATTAAGATTTTTAGACTCCTACCGATTTATGCCGTCGAGTTTGTCTAAACTTTCTGAAAATTTAAGGAAACAAGATTTTATTGAAACAAAAAAGATTGTAAGTAACGACAAACTGGATCTCGTACTTCGGAAAGGTGTTTTCCCATATGATTATATAGACAGTTTAGAAAAGTTTAATGAAACATCACTTCCGCCAAAAGAAGAATTTAAAAGTAAACTATACGACATGGACATATCTCAAGAGGATTATGATCATGCATGTAAAGTATGGAATGAATTAGGATTTACAACATTAGGAGAATATTCAGATTTTTATGTTAAATTAGATGTAACTTTATTATGTGATATAATGGAAGAATTTAGAAATACATGTTTTGCAGCATATGGATTGGACCCTCTTCATTCATACACTTCACCTGGACTAGCATGGCAAGCCATGTTGAAAGAAACAAATTGTAAATTACAACTTCTTACTGATATAGATATGGTTTTAATGTTAGAATCAGGAGTTCGAGGGGGATTGACACAAAGTGTAACCAGACATGTTAAGGCTAATAATAAGTATCTGCCCGATTATGATGCATCAAAACCAACAACATTTCTAGGTTATTTCGATGCAAATAACTTATACGGATGGGCAATGTCAAATCCCCTTCCATATGATAATTTTAAATGGATAGATCCAGAATCAATTGGAAACATAATGGATATACCAAAGCATGGTGAAACTGGTTACATTTTTGACGTCGATTTTGAATATCCTGAACATCTTCATGATCATCATTACGATTTACCACTTCTTCCAAAGACTGAAATTTCCCCTACTGGAAGATGGCCAAAATTATTAATGACTTTAAACAATAAGTCTAGGTATGTTGGACATTATTGGATGATACAACAGGCTTTAGACTTGGGATTAAAAATTACAAAAATTAATCGAATACTACAATTCTCTCAATCTTGTTGGCTGAAACCGTACATCGACAACAACACAAGAAGAAGAGCTGCTGCTACATCAAGTTTTCAAAAAGATTTTTTCAAACTGATGAACAATGCAATATTTGGCAAAACTTTAGAAAACAAAAGGAAACATAAGAATATCAAATTAGTAACTGATCCAGTAAAATTACAGAAACTAGTGCAACAACCAAACTTTGGTTCATCGGTAATTATAAATGAAAATCTTGTCGTCATTTCTATGAACAAAAAATCAGTTGTATTGGATCGTCCTTTATATCTTGGAATGTCAATATTGGATATTTCTAAAACACACATGTACGAGTTTCATTATAAGAAGATGGTTAATTATTATGGAAGAGATAACATTGGTATTGTATATATGGATACGGATGCACTTATTTACTGGATTAAAACAAATGACATGTATGAGGATTTACGGACCTTTGTATATAAAGATGATTTTGATTTTTCCGATTATCCTAAGGACCATCCAAATTACGACTATGACAAAAACAAAAAAGTATTGGGAAAATTTAAAGATGAAACAAATGGTGTGCCGATGATGGAAATTGTAGCATTAATGTCTAAACTCTATTCATTTCAACTGTACATAAATGAAAGGAATGAATATCAAGTCACAAAAAAAGCTAAAGGAATAAAGACATCTTTCCTAAAGAAGAACGTACAGTTTCAACATTATAAAAGATGTTTGTTTGAAAATGTTGAAACAACTGCAACATTTAACACTATTAGAAGTTATAACCACCAACTTTTTAGTGTCAAACAAACAAAGTGGGCATTAAGCTACAAAGATGACAAGCGACATATTTTAGAAGATAAAATTAATACTCTACCATTTGGCCACTATTCCTTAAACCCTATCGACCAGTAAACCTATTCTTCGTCCTTTACCTTCTTCCTTTTTCCTTTCCGTAAAAAAGAGGGGACATGGCAAGCTCAATGCCATGTTCCCTCTTTTTTACACTAATATTAAATGACCTTGACCTATATTTCAACTATATATAAGAGAATAAACCATTGTATGGATCAGTATTTCTACAAACAGTGTGCAAGCAACACTTTAAGATGGAAAGTGTAAAGGATAAGATTGTAAATGAACTACATAAACCAGCAAGAAGAAGATTTCCAAGAAGAAGTACAATCATTAAAGGAATGAATGATCTTTACCAAGCTGATCTTATTGAAATGATACCACACAGTAAATTAAACAAAGGATTTAAATATATTTTAACAATTATAGACTGTTTTACTAAAATAGCTGATGCTTTACCCTTGAAGGACAAGACTGGTAAAAGTGTTACCAAAGCTATGGAGACAACAATACAAAGAAATAAATTTAAAATTAAACATTTACAAACGGATGATGGAAAAGAATATTTTAATAAAGATTTTGGAGCTTTGATGAAAAAATATAAAATAAATCATTATTCTACAAATTCTGAAGTTAAAGCTTCAATAATTGAAAGATTTAATAGAACATTAAAAGGAGCTATGTATAAACAATTTTCAAAACGAGGATCATATGTGTGGTATGACATATTACCACAACTTATAAAAGAGTATAACAACAAATATCATCGCACCATTGGAATGAAACCTATCCAAGTAAACAGTGCTAATGCTAAAATTGTATTACAACGCATCAAAAATAATACAACACCAAAAATAGAAAAGTTACAACCAAAAAAGTTTAAGGTTAATGATAAAGTTCGTATAAGCAAATACAAAGGTGTATTTAGTAAAAGATATCTGCCAAATTGGACTAATGAAGTGTTTACAATTTATAAAGTGCAACCAACTATACCTGAAACTTACATTTTAAAGGATAATAAGGGTGAATTACTTCAAGGTGGATTCTATGGACATGAGTTGTTAAAATCAACAGTTGGTGATGTATATCTTGTTGAAAAGGTTTTACAAAGGAAAAAGGATATGGTTAAAGTTAGGTGGTTAGGATTTGATAAAAGTGAAGACTCTTGGATTCCTTCAAAAGACTTGGTATAGTTATTAAATAGCTCATTATGTGTTTAACCTTTAAACAAGATGGAGATTGTACAACAAAAAGATCGATTTAATATTAATAATATTGATGAATTGACAGTTGACAATAATAAGTTAAATCATGGTAAACATGGTGAATTACTACCAAATACTATAAGATGTTTAATAACTGGTCCTTCAAATTGTGGAAAAACTAATGTTGTCTTTAACCTTATAACTAATCCTAAAGGTTTACGCTTTAACAATATATATATTTTTTCAAAATCATTGCAACAACCAAAATATCAATTATTAGATAAAATACTTGCAAGTGTACCTGAAGTGAATTTCTACAAGTTTAATGCTAGTGAAACAATAATGCAACCAGGTGAAGCAAAACCATTTTCCATTTTTATATTTGACGATGTTTCTTGTGAAAATCATGATACTATAAGAAATTATTTTGCTATGGGAAGACATAATAATATTGATAGCATTTATATTGGTCAAACATACAGTAAAATTCCAAAACAACTTATAAGAGACAATGCAAATATGTTAATCATCTTTAAGCAAGATGAGACAAATTTAAAGCATATATATAATGATCATGTTAATGCGGATATGCCATTTGATAAATTTAAAGAAATGTGTGGTAAAGCATGGAATGAAAAATATGGATTTCTCGTTATTATGAAAGAAGACGATATTAAAAATGGTAGATATCGTATAGGATTGGATAAATTTGTATTAATACGTTGAACTACCTATGCTACATCTAGTAACACTTTGAACTTCACAGTGTAAACATGGTGAATCAAGAAAAACTATTAAAAGAAATAAAATCACTCAGTGATTCTATTAGGATAAAGAATCATGCATTAAGGATGGGTTTAAGTGAAAGAGAAGAATTTTTAGAGAATACATTTAAACCTATCACGGAACCTTTAAAACAGATATCAGAAACTATTGGTAAACCTCGTTATGAAGGAGATGTTTTACTACCAGTTTCTAAACAAGAAGTACAAGCATTAAAAAAAGAAGATGATGATGATGATTCATATACAAGTGCTAGTGAACAAGAAGAAACAAAAAATGAAGAAGAATCAATTGTTGAAAAGGAAGAACAGCCAATACCTGAAGCAGAACAATCTATTCCAAATTTAACTCAATTGAGTAGTGATATATTACAACATGGACCTCTTGGACGAAAATATATAATGAAAATGCTACATGACATGAAATCAAATCCAAATTTAAGTAAATCACATGTATATGGAGCAAGAATTGATGGAAATGAATTGAAAATTGGTAACTCTAAGCTTGAAGTAACTCAAGACGATTATATCATTATTGGTGACCATAGATATAAAGGAACAAAAGGATTATATGAATTAATTTTTAAAAATATACCAATAAAATATTCAGCAAAAGATTTAAATACTTTTAAAGAAATTTTACAAAATACTAACGCTCATAAAAGAAACTACTCAAAGGATGGAATGATTAATCGTTCACGTGCAACAAAATATAGTATTGTTATAAAAAAATTGTTTCCTCCACGAAAATTACCAACATTACGTACCACACCGGCTGTGAGACAACCTTTAAAAAGAAAATCTTTATCACTTATGGATTTATCACTTCTTGAACAACATGGTAAAAAGAGTAAAGGAGATACTTCAACATCTGGTAAAGGATTAATGAAAAATCTATACAATACAAATGTTATCTATTACAACGACATCAATAAATTAGTTGACAGAATGAGACTATTGCATGAAGCTATGGAAGCCGGTCATACTGGTTTAAATAATGAATGGGTGGCTTTAGTTGATGAACTTAAAAATCGTGGTATAATTGTATAATTGTCCGCAAATATAAAGAAGTTACAAGTATAAGATGTATCAGTTCTAACATGAGCGTCGACAAGTTCGGACGCTACTCCGCATTAGGAGTGCAAGTTGGAGAAGACAGAAAAAGAAGCGGATTACCACAAACACCTGAAGGTGACTATAACATAAGTAATAAACGTTTAAAATTAGTTAAAGATCCAGAAGAAGATACTGATGGAGCAAATTTAAAGACAGTAAAAGAAGCTACTTCAACATCATTGAAATTACATAAGAATACTTATGATGTTGAATCACATAGATTAATTAATGTTGGTAAACCAACTGAAGGTTCTGATGCAATTACTAAAGAGTACTTATCATCTGAACTTTCAAATACTTTAAAATTGCAATGGGGTAACAACTTAAAAGATGGACAAACATATGATGCTGGAAATTATAGAATAACCAACGTGGGAAATCCCAAAAATGATAAAGATTCAGTTAATAAAGAATATTTACATTCTATAATACCGGAAAAAACTCAACATGGATATTCTTTTTATAAATTTATTATAAATGACATTGGATACCCAAAGGAAGACGGTGATGCTGTAAACCTAAAATACATCAAGGACAACTGTATTTTACAAGATGTTAATGAAATCGATTGTCATGGTAAAACATTGACAAATGTAAAGTTTGGTTCTCAACCAAAAGATGCTGTTACTATAGAACAATTATCTAAAGAATTAAAAAAGGAAACATCCAATTTTGTAAAACATGAAGATGCCGTGTTAAAGCGGGGAGATAAATTTATACATGGAAATGAAAAGTTTGATTTAATGCAAGGAAATAATGATGAATGGGATGCAGGACGTAAAACAATAACAAATGGAAGATTTGGTATAAAAGATACAGATGTACCTCTAATGGTGCAAACATTAATTGCTACTGGTGGTACATTAGGTACATACAATGGTCGTAATAGAAGAATAAAAGATATTTATCCTGGTTACGAAGCAAATGATTGTGTTACAATGAAACAAACAATAACTTGGGATAAACACTTTGGGACCAAATATGATGCAAAGATGAAGAAAATAATTAATATTTTACCAGGCGAAGATTCAAATGATGCTGCTACTATTGGACAAGTCATAAAAACATCAAAAAGTGATTCAACAGCTTACACATGTAATGATAAACGTATTATGCAATTACATGATCCTCAACATCCAAAAGATGCTGTAAATTTAGATTGTTTAATAAGAATAGTGGGCAATTTACTTATTGATACCCATAATCATATAGCTAGTACAACGAGTCATGTGATAATTCAACCCGATGAACGGGAAGCTTGGATTAAAAATAGAATTATAAATCAATATATAATTAATTTGAATAACTAAGTGTTTAAATATAAAAAATTATACATAACTTATTCATTTATGTAATGTATCTTGTGGAGTAAACACACCAGTTTATATAAGACTACATAATGAAGGCCGTATCACTCAGTCATCATCAAGACAGCAACAAGAGAGGACGTGGTATAACTTCAACTGCGTTATCCCTGCTTAGACGGATACCTATTGGTGCTGTTGTAAATCGAGCAATAGACGCTTTACCATACGAATTACATATTCCTGGAGGTTATCAATATTGTGGACCTGGAACTAAGTTGGCAAAACGTTTAGCAAGAGGAGATCCTGGAATTAATAAATTAGATCAAGCTTGCAAACAACACGATATAGCATATTCAAAGTTTAAAGATTCAACAAATAGATCAATAGCAGATAAAATTCTAGCAGAAAAAGCTTGGCAAAGAGTAAAATCAAGTGACGCAAGTATTGCAGAAAAAGCAGCGGCTTGGGCAGTAACAACAGCCATGAAGACAAAAGCTAAGTTTGGTGGTGGAAGACGACGTCGCAGAGGAAGACCTGCAAAAAGAAGAGCTCCCAAAAAAGGTGGAAATATTAGAAAGAGACGTCGTAGAACTCGTAAAGCAAAAGTAAAAAAGGCTTCTGTTTGGTCAATGGTAAAAAACGGAGCAGGTTTATACCTAAGACCGTACCGTGTGTACTAAATAAAAAAAATCAATTGATAATTCCAAATAAAGCCTTAACTAATCATCAGTTAAATGATTATGTAAAATGTTTGAAAATACCATTCTTTCGAGGAGTTTTTATGAAAGATGCATTACCAACTAAAATATGGAAAAATGAAACTGGAATAGTAAATTTGGATTCCACCTATGGTCCAGGCACTCATTGGGTATGCTATAAAAAGCTCGGACAAACCGTTTACTACTTTGACAGTTTTGGCAATCTACCACCGCCTAAAGAACTTCAACATTATTTTCAAAACTCCAAAAACATTTTTTACAATTACAAAAGAGAACAACCTAACAATACTGAAATATGTGGACATTTATGTTTGGAGTTTCTAGCGAAAAGTGTCAGTCACCTTTAAGATGTCATCGTATACAGTGTCACTGAGTGGAAATTCATCCACATTAAAAAGTACTCTATTCCCAGCATTGCGTTTATCCAAAGAAAGATTATGGGAAGCTGCATTACTTGATTTGACTACCTACAATTCAATTCCTAATGTTACAGAAGGAAAAAACAATTTACTACATTATTATGAAACTAAGGATGCTGCAGGAAAATACTCAGAATTGAAAATAATTACATTTCCTACTGGAGCTTATGAAATTGATGATATAAACCAATTACTACAGAAAAAACTCGGAGAAGAAAATATCACCGTTAAAGGAAACAATAATACTTTAAAAGCAGAAATAACTTCAAAATATTATATCGATGTCGGAATGAAAAACTCTATTGGCAGTTTACTTGGATTTACAGATACAAAAAAGAAAATCTTAACTCCTGAAACTACTCATTCAGGTAATACAACTGTTACAATATTAAAAGTAAATAGTATTGATGTAACATGTAATATTATACATGGATCATATAGAGAAGGAGTAAATCAGCATATTTTACATACATTTTATCCAACAGTTGCTCCAGGTTTTAAAATTGTTGAGAAGCCACAAAACTTGATATACCTACCGTTAAACACCAGTTTCATTTCAGACATCGTGCTGAACATATTGGATCAAGACGGTCATAGTGTTGACTTTAGAGGAGAAACAATTACTATACGAATACACATCAGAGCGGCGACATAAAAATCAACATGGGATTATCATTTAAACCACAACGGAAGAGTCGGGAGCTCAGTAGCTCCTCGACATTGGAAGAGTTAACATCAGACAACATTCGTTTTCTACAAAAGATTGGATTGAAACTTAACAACGATGGATATCCTGGATATATCTCAAGGACCGACATTCGACGAAACACTATGGGAGAAGGAATATCACACACACAACCCTTACACTTCATCAAAATTAAACAATAATGATGAAATAAGAATTCCCATTCAACAACAAGATATTTACACATTACCATGTGAAAGTTATTTGTACATCGAAGGAAGGGTATTAAAATTGGATGGAAAAACTGCTTCAACAGTTCCTTTTATAAATAACCCAATGGCATATCTTTTTGATGAAATAAGATATGAGATATCAGGGGTGACAGTTGATTCAACAAAAAAGGTTGGTATAACAACTACATTAAAAGGATTAACATCATTAACACCACATGAGAAGAATTCAATAGTCACTGCCGGATGGGTTGCTCCTGATAAAGACACTATAACACCTGCTTCCAACGGTCATTTTGATTTTCATGTACCTTTACGATTGCTTTTAGGATTTGCTGAAGATTACAAAAGGGTTATAATAAATGTTAAACAAGAATTAGTATTACTCAGATCTTCAACTAATAAGGACTTAATACTTGCAGACCCTGCAACTACGGAAGATAAACTGGAATGGCAACTACAATTGGATAAAGTTGTTTGGAGAGTACCTCATGTAAGATTGGCTGATGAACATAGAATCGTATTGTTAAGAAAGTTAAAATCTGACCGTGACATTGTAATGCCATTCCGAAGTTGGGAATTTCATGAATACCCTACATTACCCCAAACAGAACGACAAACATGGACCGTCAAAACATCAACTTACTTGGAACGTGCAAGGTACATAATACTCGGTTTTCAAACTAAGCGAAAAGATGTTATTACTGCAAATGCTGGTCAATTTGATCACTGTAAAATAAAGAATTGTAAAGTTTTCTTAAACTCTCAATTCTTTCCATATGACAATTTAAATGTCATGTTTAGCAAAAAACGTTTTTCCATTTTATATGATATGTATGCAAGATTTCAATCATCATATTATGGAAAGACTAATACACCACTATTATCACCTGATCAGTATTATTCCAAAGCTCCAATAATTGTAATCGATTGTTCAAAACAAAATGAATCAGTAAAATCATCAAGTGTGGATATAAAAATTGAAATGGAATTTGAAGAACCAGTAGCGGATGGAACTTCGGCATACTGTCTAATTCTACATGATAAAATAGTTACTTACACACCACTGACCGGAATAGTAAAGAATGTACTTTAAGAATAATTAGTACAACTACTGCAAAATATTGAGGTTAGAATTATCTTCCTCAATTTTTAAGGTTAGAATTTTGTTTATAAAACACAAGTTGAAAATAAACAATTATGTAATTGTATAAATTTCAAAAATTTTACAAAAAATATAAAAGCAGGAAATTACCTAGTAGAAACTTCATTCTATCTTCAACCGTCGTTTGGGAAACATCGTTCGCAAGATGAATTCTACTAACGGAGAAGAAAATACACCTCTAATGGATGAAAATAGTTCTGATATAGAAAAGCAAGTTGAACAAGAAATGGATGAATTCCTCAAGTTTAACAAACATAAGAAGAAAGAAGAAGAAGGAGAAGATGAAAAAGAAGTAAAAAGAAAAAAGGTTGAAGTTAACATTACAACAAATATTTTAACAGAAGTATTTCTTCGAATTTTCTACCCTATTTCTTCATGCATGACAAAAAGTATATCTGTTGGAATTGTAAAATCATTGGATTATTCACCAATTGTTATGTTAAATCAAGGAAGTAAAATGGTTATCTTTACTGAAACTTCTTGGGATTCTCTAATGAAACATTTACATCTTTTGGAATGTTATTTAACTAACAACACATTTGGAAAAAGAACAAGATTAAGTTTATTAGAATCAAATATTGAAGTTGATATAATCAAACATCGTGGGGGACAAGTTGTTCGCTTCAAAGATTTAACTAGACATGATGTAAAATTACATTTCACTAAAGAAGAATTTTACACTTTAAGTTGTACTACCGGTCCTGTCACTAGATACTTAAAACAACTAGTATTTTCAAGTACAATAATTAAAGATTATCTAATCGATACATTGGACAGACAACCATTCATTCCAATTTTATATGGTCCTGTGGATACTTCAATTTTTAATCGAATACCTCAAGAAGTGGATATGTGGAGACAATTAAACAACTATCACACCAATTTTAATATAAACGAAGAAGCGCAAGAAATAAAAGAAGAACAATCGTGTTTGTAATAACAGTCAGTTGTGGATGAGACTTCATCATGAACAAACGGGTTTCGTTTTCTACTGCATCACAGTTAATGGAAGTTAAAAGAGGTATAATTGAATTTCAAGCTTTTCGAGGGAATGATGGAAATTTCATTATTAAAGAATTAGTAATTTTGGATATGAACACATCTGTAATTTATCATTACTTGTTCAAACCTCCATTTCCATTCAATAAACTAACAACTAAAGCGAAAGTTACAAACAAATGGTTAAACAAACATTTTCATAACTTAAAATGGGATGAAGGTTTTATTCATTATAACATGATGCCGCATATTATGAATCATTATTGTAAAGAGTTTAAAACTATCTACACAAGAGGATTGGAAAAAGCAAATTGGATACAATCATTTACAAGCAATGAAGTGATAAATGCAATAATAGATAGAGATTTCCAATGCTACTTTAATGAACTTTGTATTTCATCAAAAAGTTTTAAACATCGAAGGTCACAGTGTGCTTTGAAGAATGCCTACCGCTTGAATAATTTCCTTCAACAAAGTGGTGGGGGTAGCATCAGTGGTGGGGGTAGTGTCAGTGGTGGGGGTATTCTCGATAATAAAAGTGAGAGCGCTACCATGACACAGCATGAGTATTACTCGAACCTCCGAAGAGACAACATCTCCAACGGATATTCTTATTAACAAGAAGATTAGCATCAGCAAAAACATTAAGATGGCATCAAACAACTTACTTCAAAATTTAGTTGAACAATTCAACGCTCATTCAAAATCAACAATCCTACCTACAAAAAAATGTTCCGAGCTGAAAGAAGAAAAACACTACATCATTCATACAATAAAGAAGATGGAAACTTCAGTAGGTGATGCTATAAATTGCACATTAAGCGAGGCACCTTATACAATTGGTGATGAAGCAAAATTTCAAATCTTCCTACCAAAGCGCTTCGTACAACTACTACAAAATGAAGATCTTCGTATAATTCAACCCGGCGCACTCTATTTGGTATCACATGGACCAAGTGGAAACAATTCTACTGAACTTACAATTCATGTAACACCTACTACTGATTAGTTTGTACATAAGATTGTAAATATTTCTTTGTATTTGTTTCTCAATAAATATGATATAAACCTAAAAAAAAAAAAAAATAAAAAAAGCAACATATTGTAATGTGTTTGTACATTACAATATGTTGCTTTTTTTAAAAATTCCATGGGATGACCTTGACCCAATTTTGTGTGATAATAAAAGTGAAAATCAACTTGTTAAATTCATCAGTCTACGACTACCTTTCGTACCGTACACATCTCACTCTCTATCACTAAATACAAAACTTCAACATGTCCCTAAAGGTTAAGTGTGCATCTTATGATACCAACACCATAACTACTTTTGAACAACTTGAAGATTTAACTAACGAAATGCGAGTTTTACTTACCGGTGGTTATCACTTAACTGTTGATGTTAGTGCTACTAATACAAGGATGTTCACTAAAACAAAATATTGCGATGATGAAATATTTTTTTCTACACAACCTACAACTTCTTCATCGCCAGCTGGTCAACATAACGTCAAGTTCCAGAAGTATTACCAATGATGAATAACTTTTAATAAATAAAATTACAACTAAGGAATCACGTGATCAATATCAAGTTCATAAAAAGGATGTAACAGTTTGATAAATAATCATTCGCTTCTCAGCTCTCGCCACAACAAGATCTATTCTACAAAATGTTATACAGAATGATGATTGAACTTGATGGGAAAATCTATGGAAAGGATTATAACACTGTTGAACAAATGACTCAAGATTTAGATGTATTAACTAAAGAAGGATATCAAGCTAAATTAATTTTAAAATTTCCTGAAGTACATCCACTATCAACAGAAGAACTTATTGCTATGGCTAAGGCAGAGAGAGAAAAAAAGTCTGAAGAAAACAAACAGAAACAAACTTCCTAAATTTCAATAATCCTTACACTTGTAAGGTATAATTTTTTAAAACTCCATTTGGATGACCTTGAAATTACCCCTACCACTTTTCATAGTACATAAAACTCGCTATTCATCACTATACAATCTTATTCTTTCACTAGACTCCGCAGCGTCAACATGGAAGAGCAAAAATACAAGTACAAACCTCGTTACTGTTGTGAACAACAGTGTACAGATTTAGGACCAATGATGGTGGATGGGTTAGCTTGTACTAAATGTGAATTCTTCGGATCTTGTTATTGCAAATGTAAAACAAAACAACTACCGCCACCGGAATTGCGAACTTTCAAATTTTACAAATCAAGATATTTTCATACATGTTGTCCTCAAAGATGTTTCAAATTTCACCCTCTAGATCTTGCTCATTGTCAACGCACCAAGTCTCATCAAGATGATTTTTGTACACATATGATAAAAAGATGTAAATACAGATCAGATTGGTATTCCGATCCTGTAGAACCATCAAATGTATAATTTCAGTTTTACACTCTTTTTTAAAACTTCAATTGGATGACCTTGAGATTTCCCCCACCATTAGTTCTAATTTTTATATAATATTAAATCATTCCACTTCCAACACTCTAACTAACAACATGGAAGGAAAATTTATCAAGTTTGAACATATAATAACTGACAGGGAGGAGATGGAAGAATTGTTTCAAAACTTACTTTCTGTCATTGACGAATATCCTATAAGATGGTTCAGAATTGTAGTTCAATATTTAAATCCTGGTGAATTGTTTTCTTCATCGAGTGAAGAGGATGAAACAACTACTTCGGTTCAAATAATTGAATTAAAAGACGAAGAAGAAGAAGAACTAAACGTTTTATTCAATCATAAGCTCAAGGTCCCCAATATAGAAGCCCCCTCCCTAAAAAGCCCCCCTCCCTAAACACCTGCTCAAGGTCGCCATTATATAAGCCCCCTTCCCTAGGCGCTAATCCTCATTCGATTGCCAACTCTCTAACGATGAACACTTCTCAATTGGCACGAATGAATGCTAGTTTTGAAATAAACTCAAAAGATGATTTACAAGAAAAATTTATGCTTTAAATGAAATTATAGATAAATTTAACGCTATTACAATGAATTTGGAAATAACTTACGCTTGTCCTATTTGTAATAAGGTTGAAAATTCTGATGAAGACAGTTTACTAAATACTACTCCTCTTACCCCTCTACAGTCGGACACAACTTCTGAGGCAAATGATGAGCAGCATCTTTCCCCCACCACTTCTATGTAACAACGCTCTTTCCCCCCACCACTTCTTTATTTAACCGACATTTCCCTCTTTTAACTCTCATTCCATCCTCGCCTCTTCAACTATCAACATCGCTTCTTTCAAAATTTCAAAAAAACACAAACATGATGGATATGATGGATGAAGTTCCATTTGTAACAAGGATGGAAGAGGATAAATTGAAATTGGAAATCAAACGTTTGGAAATGGAACGGGAAAACCAACTCGAGATGTTACGTTTGTTCAAACTTTTTAAATACATCATCTGGGGACTCTGCGTTTACCTTCTCATCGTCGTCGGTGTTTGTGTTTACAACTCTGTAGTTCATAACAAAACTTCAACTTGTTTAAACACTGCTGTCACACATTGATTGTATGTTTTTCACAAATAAAATTCACAAACCTAATTCTATACCTATCCCGCTATCACCGGAGTTGGTTCCACTCTCCGAACTATTACTCCGGTGGTAGCGGGATAGGGTTTTTTAAAACTTACTCTGGATGACCTTGACATACTTTCCATAACCCAATTGTCAAGTTGAATTTCAAATTTCAAATAACATCTCCTACCCCACCGGAAGCTATATGGCATGGCATATGGCGGCAGCGACTGATTTGGCAGCTGGCCGATGGCAGCTGGCCGGCAGCGGCTGGCAATTGGCACGACTTCCGTTTTGAAAGTAACCAAACCCCACTACTAGGTCCGATATTGAAAGTTTAATTTATTTTATTGTTTCTGCCTTGGTGACTTGGATTTCCTACGGGGAACCAGTTATAAACGAACATTGCGAATTCCATTCAATTTATGGCGTATATGTAGAGTTATGTGTACTGCCAAATGAGATTTTACCTTTATAATGGTAAAAGATTGTAATCGAACAATTTTATCTCACCCTGGACATCTAATATCTAGAGGTAACGTGTAATACTCATATATATTGATTCTGAAGCTAATATTTAAACATTCAAGGCAATATATAGAATAATAATAAGGATGTCGTGTCCCAATCAGACAAGGAAATTCTTTTCGCGTTATAAACCTTTACAAAACTTTTTTTGTTTACCAATATAAATCCGTTTTACTATTTCGAAATGGATTGGTGCAAGTAAATTTAATAATTTTATGGATAAAGTTAAATGAAATGTAATTGTAACTTTTTAAATTTATTAACTGACGGATTATTTTTATAAAACATTTATACCTGTTTACTTTTATTGCCGAATAGTTTGATTTAATATTGTTAAAAAAATAGTATGTTTTAACTAACAAGATTCTTTTTCATTACATTTTAATTAAATTTAATTATTTGAAACATTAAAAGGTATTAAAGCATGAATGTTGCCAAATCACGTTAAAAGAGGCAATTTTACAGAGACTGGAGAGAATATAACTTCATTACGGACCAATTTCTATTCTCTCTCCGATTCCTCTATCTCTAGCTAACTCGTCAACGACAACTTATTAAAAATCTAAAAAAAAAGTAACAAAGAAAGTAATTTATTTACTATGATAATTTATTATCCCTTCAAACAGTTTGAATTACTTGATTATCACAAGAATGTGTATATTTACATATAATTTATATTTGAAATAATTTACGTGACTTAAATAAAAATAAAAAATAATTTTTAAAACTAAGATAAATATGATTTAACAGTTATGGTCAGATATGTTGTTTCACACTGTAAAGTTGTTTGGGCTTGTGATCGATTCTGGTTGAATTGATAAAAGGCAACTATTCAGAATAATATAGGGTTTGATTCGCTTGGCTAAATGCAAGAGGTTTAAGAACCGGGATTAAACAAACACATGTTTAACATACACCATGATCCTTAACATAAAAAATATTGCCCGTCAAAGATTCAATAAACATAATACGATTCAAAATCTCACAGAAGCACTCGAGTCCTTTGTGATTCAAAACCACTAATATATATTTTCACTGGTTTATAATTCTACCTTTACACATTTGATTCTCAGAGAGGTAGTATATTCGTAGACGTAAGCTATCTCAAGATAAAATTCAATTAAGGCAATAGTTATAATTATGTTACACTTACTAATTCTCTATCGGGTTTAGATTCCTTTTACTTCAATTATGGCTAACACTTAAATTATATTTACAACGCTTGGCCTGATATAATGACATAACTATTATTCTCTGATTGATACATGTATTATTAAATCTAATCCGTTAACGACTCGACATGGAGAGTCGACTGTGAAGACCACCCTGTGAAGACCACCCCTCCACATAACCTCCCCGCCATCGTGAATGTATTGGTAATATATGTTTAATTTGTGTAAAATCGAGTTTATTTTATAAATTCATGACACAGTTTATCCAGTTATGTAGTCAACAAGTAAGAAACTTCAATAAGGTTTTAATGGAACTGCTCTAATAGAATACTACGTACAATTTAATAAACTATTTCAAATTATAAATGTTTGTATGGATATGGGGTGTCGGGAAAATTTTGGAAGACTCCTTAGACGAGAAACCTGTGTTTCATTCAACTCATTATAAAGCTATTTATCAGTTTCATATTACTTTTGAAACCAATTTTATGCATCAAATTACCTCTTTTTGCGCATGTTCTTCTTAAGCAATATGTCTTACCAAGTCTTAAATACTTTAACTCCATGCGTTGGTTAGTATCCAAAAAATATTATATACTGATAATTTGAAGCAACAGATATTAATATCTTCATGGAAATAATTAAAACGTGAAAACAGCGATGAATATTTAACAAAACGTTCACGGATGTGAGGTTCCAAGTGGCCCGTTTCCTTGTTTTCTAGTAATTGTGTTCTCGATGAGAAAGTGGAAATTTTCCATATGAAAAGGTACGTACATTGTATTGTTTATCTACGACATTCCAATTTTGTAATACACCATACTTTCTAGGGAATATATCTAAACACGAGTATTGTACTATCGATTATTTTATTAAAATCGATTATAAAGAAAAAAAGTTTTTTTTGTTTGTCGAAAATAACATACTCTATTGTGTTTTGAAAATGGCAGTAAAACTATAAAATACCCCCGCCGCAGCAGACCTGCGTACTCAGCGAATTTCCAATGGAATTTCAGATTATTTACTATCCCCATAAAAACACCATAGGATCGAGTATGTAGGTTTGCTGCCATGGGGTGTTGTTAGAAAATCTATGTTAATCAATAATTGGTGAATGTAAACACAAAATTGTATCAAGCTCTGGCAATTTTTTATTTTTCCATAAATCCCATGGGAATGAGTATGTAGGTTTGCCGCCATATGGTTTTTGTAAGCAAGTATAAGTTAAGCCCTATCTAGATAATGTACATACCAAATATGATTAAATTATGTCAATAAATAAGAAAGATATAGGGTTTTCTTGATTTCTCATGAGAATAACATGGAAAACACGTTTTTGGATTTTCTCTGTAACCATTTAAGCTAAGTTTAAAATTAAAAATACCAAATTGTTTGTTTTTTAAACTTCTTTAAATGGTTTCAGTTAAAGGTGATGAATTTTGAAAATTAAGGTCCAAAAATGCCAAAACCCCATTTTTGACCCTTTTGATACCCCATAAAACCCCGTTACCAAAACCCGACAATACTGGTTCGCGAACTTATGAAAATATATATGAAAATGAACGAATGGTGTTTTGGGCTTCTGGGGACCTCAAAATGAAAAGGTAAAGTGGTCCCGGGCTTAGGTCTTACCATGGCTACTACCGTAATAGCGTATTCCCTATAGGGAAATTCGCTTAAAATTATTGTAAGCCAACCAGAGGTTATTTTTTATGCCATTATTATTGGTTAGGTTTTGCTACAGTTTTAAATTACACCGGAGTTGATAGAGCGAAAATATCCAAAGATTATATTATTGATATAATTCATTTACAAAAGTAGTTATTGGGGATATCATTTCTCGTAATCATGGGTGAAAATCATACTATATGATGGATGGAAAACGCTTTTTCTCTTTTTATGATGATTTCTATTATTATAAACTAGCTTTTTCCCCCCGGCTTCACCCGCGATACTCGCTGTGAGGTTTAGCTCGTTCGCTACACCCCGCTGCGCCGTCACGCTCGCCCACCATCAGGTTTCTTAACCGTCATCAAGTTTAGCTCGTTATTGGAATATTTCATCCAATTTGTTTCTTAGCAACCAATAAAAAAAAATATAACATCGATTTTCAGATTTTTTATACAACAATTTTTTCAACCTTTCCTAAAAAATAATCCTTTTAAAATAAAAAAAGTATCCTATATTACTTTTGGTTCCTCCCAGAATATGTGTACAAAGTTTAATGATGATTCATCGAGTGTTTTTACGCTAAAGCGTAACAAACATCCACGCTTTCACAATTATAATATTAGAAAGGATTACAAAATCTATGTCTAAACATCGTATGCAAATGCAGATTTCGCCCATATCCCTCAATATCTAATTTTGCAGCCTTGAGTAAACTCAGTCTATAAACTCAGGGATAATAATATTCAAACAATACTAAACCATCAAAAACTATATGAAATTACTTCTCATTAGATACATTTTTATAACATTTATAGTTCACATGAAATTGCAAAAAAATCAGTCAGTGACTTTAAATCAGCCTTTAATTTCGAAATAACAAATATTTTCAAAGCCGTATGGTTAAAAATACATCTTTATTCCCCGTCTTTTTATAAATTATATAAATATTTGCATTTTATTGTAAGTAGTTTGTGTTTACTTTACCAAGAACTACGATGATTTTTCATACAAAAAGGTATTGCAATACTTGCAACATTTCTGTAAGTTAAAAGTTTAAAATTCTAACATTTATAGATAAAGCAAATTTTACTCAAGAAAATAGGCACAGTTAGTTTTAATTTTATCACTCATAAATTAGAAATCCGAACTGAATCCTACAGCCTTTGATAATGTTGAAATAACTTGTAACTATTTTGACTTACATCAGATGTCAACATTAATTACATTAAAAAGTAATTATTTTTATTTATGTGTATGAATTAGCCTACATTACATCATAGTGTGGAAAATAAATATTTTGCTAGTCTGAAAACAATTTATAAACATTTTTTACTTTAACCTTTTACAGGGAATCATGTATTTTTATAAAAATAAAGCCTTGTGATAGCGTAAAGGCTTAAATCAGAAAAGCAAAAAACAGATTTCTGGGAAAAGAATTTAATTAATGACGATAGCGATAAGGTTATCACTATTATGAGATATTGTCAGCCAACAGAGTTGAACGACCTTTCGTAAAACCCTTTTACCTTAGATTTTGAATCCATCTGAAAATGTAATAAAGGATATGAAGAATATTTTCTTCTATATACATTAGTTATGTATTAGTTAATTTGACATTTTATGTATAATATTTTTTTATTTTGAAAATAATTAATAAAAACTGTTACAATACAAAGTATTTCTATAAATTTAAGAACTTATTTAGGATGTCTGGACTAGAAGTATCATGAAATAGCTATACTTAACGATATAAAAATGTAATTTTTATTTTAAAATAACTATACTAAAATGCCACACGTACAACCAATATTGTGTGTACAACGTTTAATAACTACATTCAAACACAATGCCTAAAACTACGAGCTAAGCAAAATGCAATATTTCCATGTAACCAAGCTGAACTAATTCTGGCTAGAACAACAACTTGGTGATGAATGTGAATATTGCCAAATTTTACCCCTTGAGTTGTTTTGTATGAGGGTTTATCAAAGATATTGGTACCAAGTACAGTACAGAGTTTACGGGAACTAAGGCACATGATTGTGACTGCAGTTGAGATGGTAAAGCCAAAAATGCTCACAAATGCATGGTGGGGGATTGAAAACCGATTTGACCTCTTAGAGAACGACTTATGGAAATCGCATTTAACCAGACTAAAGAAGATACCACTCTTGGTTGTATTTATGGAATGTTGGTATTCATGCAACATGTTTCTATGTTGGTTTAATTTTTTTCTATTAAAATTAAATTTTTATATCGGACAAGATAGTTAGCCTTCTAGCCCGGACACCTTGTATTTTATATTAAATGTAATATTTTGCTGAATTGGGTACAGCTAGAGTGAGAGATGAAAAAGTTCATGAAAATTTCCATTCATTTGGTGTACCCGTTGCTCAAAATCAAGAAATTTATTTTGGATATTAATAAAATATTTAAGTTCATACTTTTACTTGTTGTCGTAATAATTTTACTAACAATAATTATACTAGATTAACAACCGTTCGTATACATTTCGTTCACTATAAAAACTCTTAAAATATTTTTAGTGTACACTTTGTCATCTTTACCAGGATGACCTAGGTCGTTTGTATTATAGCTGCTTAATCCCTTATGCTATTGAGGTGAAAACCCCTAATTAGCTGTAAGTCTAAAACATCCAATTCTAAGAGTAAGGCCCTACCTGAATGTCCGTGCTCAGTCGAAGAATGTTAACTAATAAATCCTAATTTCAATGAAAGATCGTCTGTAAGATTATTTGCATCAACCACTCGCCTCTGAATCCCGAAGCGATATAGAATATTTTTGTGAAATGATAAGTTGTAAAAACAAAGTATCATATCATATCATCACATTTTAGTAAAGATGACGCATAACCAATATAGTGGCAATGAAATGGAGAGTGTGACCGGCGCGGCGCTCAGCGCCCATGTGACAATTAAACCACTTTTAATTGCAATCAGTAAACATCAACAAGGTAAAATTGAGTGATAAAAACATGTTAAATTTGTGTTAATTTTTTAATATCTGCCACTTTACTCACAATTTCCACTGTTTTCCTTTTTTAAGTATTACATACTTATCTCTCGTTTCCTTCTTCACCAGTTTTAACTATTGTGATTGGTCACAAAAATTTCGATTTTATGGTGTTTGATTAAGCTAGTAAATATTACACTAGGAATATTAAAATTAGTTGCCACAGACAAATCAGACGGATTTTGTAAAAAGTCCAATTCCATTCTATTTTTCTCGTTTCTTTTGAACTTTAGGACACGTCGCTATCTTTCCTTAGCCCTTGAGACCGAGACTTAGACCACTTTCATCATCCCAAAAGGTTGGAAACGCTTACAATTTATCTCCACTTTTTTACAGTGTTAACTTTATCCAGTTATTAAAATTGACAATCAAATTTCCTGACCGATGTTAATTAATTGAGTACGAGCGAGATTTAATGGCTTGTGTGGCACTCCCAAGGTAAAAAAAGGTATCGAAAAAGGTAAATCAACTTACCTAAAGACATTTAACCATTGACACACAAATATATAATATTGGTGTCGATACAAATAACAACAGCAAACAACAGTCTCGAGAAGCTAAAATTAATGATTAGCTGCAGCTAGCATAACCATTATGCATAACCATTATTGAGCATTATGCTGGGTTGGATGATTGGTGCAATTTTGGAGTCAATGCAAAATCCGCGACGATGCAAACAACAGTCCCGAGATGCTAGGATCAAGGAATTGCTGCAGATAGCCATGATGCTGGATTCGATGATTGGTGCAATTTTGGAGTCAATGCAAAATCCGCGACGATGCAAACAACAGTCCCGAGATGCTAGGATCAAGGAATTGCTGCAGATAGCCATGATGCTGGATTCGATGATTGGTGCAATATTGGTGTCAATGCAAACAATGTGGCGATGCAAACAACACGGTGATGCATAAACAACAGTCTCGAGTGGCTGAGCTCACAGATCCGCTGCAGCTAGGCATGATGCTGGGTTGGATGATTGGTGCAATATTGTGTTGATACAAACAACACGGCGATGCATAAACAACAGTCTCGAGTGGCTGAGCTCACAGATCCGCTGCAGCTAGGCAAGATGCTGGGTTGGATGATTGGTGCAATATTGTGTTGATACAAACAACACGGCGATGCATAAACAACAGTCTCGAGTGGCTGAGCTCACAGATCCGCTGCAGCTAGGCATGATGCTGGGTTGGATGATTGGTGCAATATTGTGTTGATACAAACAACACGGTGATGCATAAACAATAGTCTCGAGATTCTGAACATATCGATCTGCTACAGCTATACGTGAGGCTGATTTGGACGATTGGTGCAATATTGGATTGATACAAACAACACGGTAATGCATAAACAACAGTCCCGAGATTCTGAACATATCGATCTGCTACAGCTATACGTGAGGCTGATTTGGACGATTGGTGCAATATTGTGTTGATACAAACAACACGGCAATGCATAAACAACAGTCCCGAGATTCTGAACATATCGATCTGCTACAGCTATACGTGAGGCTGATTTGGACGATTGGTGCAATATTGTGTTGATACAAACAACACGGTGATGCATAAACAACAGTCCCGAGATTCTGAACATATCGATCTGCTAGAGCTATACGTGAGGCTGATTTGGACGATTTGTGCAATATTGTGTTGATACAAACAACACGGTGATGCATAAACAACAGTCCCGAGATTCTGAACATATCGATCTGCTACAGCTATACGTGAGGCTGATTTGGATTATTGGTGCAATATTGTGTTGATACAAACAACACGGTGATGCATAAACAACAGTCCCGAGATTCTGAACATATCGATCTGCTACAGCTAAACGTGAGGCTGATTTGGACGATTTGTGCAATATTGTGTTGATACAAACAACACGGTGATGCATAAACAACAGTCCCGAGATTCTGAACATATCGATCTGCTACAGCTATACGTGAGGCTGATTTGGACGATTGGTGCAATATTGTGTTGATATAAACAACACGGTGATGCATAAACAACAGTCCCGAGATTCTGAACATATCGATCTGCTACAGCTATTGTGAGGCTGATTTGGACGATTGGTGCAATATTGTGTTGATACAAACAACACGGTAATGCATAAACAACAGTCCCGAGATTCTGAACATATCGATCTGCTACAGCTATACGTGAGGCTGATTTGGACGATTGGTGCAATATTGTGTTGATACAAACAACACGGTGATGCATAAACAACAGTCCCGAGATTCTGAACATATCGATATGCTACAGCTATACGTGAGGCTGATTTGGACGATTGGTGCAATATTGTGTTGATACAAACAACACGGCGATACATAAACAACAGTCCCGAGATTCTGAACATATCGATCTGCTACAGATATACGTGATTCTGATTTTGACGATTGGTGCAATATTGTGTTGATATAAACAACACGGTAATGCATAAACAACAGTCCCGAGATTCTGAACATATCGATCTGCTACAGCTATACGTGAGGCTGATTTGGACGATTGGTGCAATATTGTGTTGATACAAACAACACAGTGATGCATAAACAACAGTCCCGAGATTCTGAACATATCGATCTGCTACAGCTATACGTGAGGCTGATTTGGACGATTGGTGCAATATTGTGTTGATACAAACAACACGGTGATGCATAAATAACAGTCCCGAGATTCTGAACATATCGATCTGCTACAGCTATTGTGAGGCTGATTTGGATTATTGGTGCAATATTGTGTTGATACAAACAACACGGTAATGCATAAACAACAGTCCCGAGATTCTGAACATATCGATCTGCTACAGCTATTGTGAGGCTGATTTGGATTATTGGTGCAATATTGTGTTGATACAAACAACACGGTGATGCATAAACAACAGTCCCGAGATTCTGAACATATCGATCTGCTACAGCTATACGTGAGGCTGATTTGGACGATTGGTGCAATATTGTGTTGGTACAAACAACACGGTGATGCATAAATAACAGTCCCGAGATTCTGAACATATCGATCTGCTACAGCTATTGTGAGGCTGATTTGGATTATTGGTGCAATATTGTGTTGATACAAACAACACGGTGATGCATAAACAACAGTCCCGAGATTCTGAACATATCGATCTGCTACAGCTATACGTGAGGCTGATTTGGACGATTGGTGCAATATTGTGTTGATACAAACAACACGGTGATACATAAACAACAGTCCCGAGATTCTGAACATATCGATCTGCTACAGATATACGTGAGGCTGATTTGGACGATTGGTGCAATATTGTGTTGATACAAACAACACGGTGATGCATAAACAACAATCTTGAGATTCTGAACATATCGATCTGCTACAGATATACGTGAGGCTTATTTGGACGATTGGTGCAATATTGTGTTGATACAAACAACACGGTGATACATAAACAACAGTCCCGAGATTCTGAACATATCGATCTGCTACAGATATACGTGAGGCTGATTTGGACGATTGGTGCAATATTGTGTTGATACAAACAACACGGTAATGCATAAACAACAGTCCCGAGATTCTGAACATATCGATCTGCTACAGCTATTGTGAGGCTGATTTGGATTATTGGGGCAATATTGTGTTGATACAAACAACACGGTAATGCATAAATAACAGTCCCGAGATTCTGAACATATCGATCTGCTACAGCTATTGTGAGGCTGATTTGGATTATTGGTGCAATATTGTGTTGATACAAACAACACGGTGATGCATAAATAACAGTCCCGAGATTCTGAACATATCGATCTGCTACAGCTATTGTGAGGCTGTTTTGGATTATTGGTGCAATATTGTGTTGATACAAACAACACGGTAAAGCATAAACAACAGTCCCGAGATTCTGAACATATCGATCTGCTACAGCTATTGTGAGGCTGTTTTGGATTATTGGTGCAATATTGTGTTGATACAAACAACACGGTAAAGCATAAACAACAGTCCCGAGATTCTGAACATATCGATTTGCTACAGCTATACGTGAGGCTGATTTGGACGATTGGTGCAATATTGTGTTGATACAAACAACACGGTAAAGCAAAAACAACAGTCCCGAGATTCTGAACATATCGATCTGCTACAGCTATACGTGAGGCTGATTTGGACGATTGGTGCAATATTGTGTTGATACCAGCAACACGGTAATGCATAAACAACAGTCCCGAGATTCTGAACATATCGATCTGCTACAGCTATACGTGAGGCTGATTTGGACGATTGGTGCAATATTGGGTTGATACAAACAACACGGTAATGCATAAACAACAGTACCGAGATTCTGAACATATCGACCTGCTACAGCTATACGTGAGGCTGATTTGGACGATTGGTGCAATATTGTGTTGATACAAACAACACGGTAAAGCATAAACAACAATCTTGAGATTCTGAACATATCGATCTGCTACAGCTATACGTGAGGCTGATTTGGACGATTGGTGCAATATTGTGTTGATACAAACAACACGGCGATACATAAACAACAGTCCCGAGATTCTGAACATATCGATCTGCTGCAGCTATACGTGAAGCTGATTTGGACGATTGGTGCAATATTGTGTTGATACAAACAACACGGTGATGCATAAACAACAATCTTGAGATTCTGAGCACACTGATCTGCTTCAGTTAGGCATGATGCTGGGTTGTATGATTGGTTCAATATTGTTGTAAATACAAACAACACGGTGATGCATAAACAACAGTCTCGAGAGGCTGAACACATCGATCTGCTGCAGTTACTCATGATGCTAGGTTGGATGATTGGTTCAATATTGTGTAAAGACAAACAACACGGCGATGCATAAACAAATACTCGAGAGGCTGAACACATCGATCTGCTGTACTTATTCATGTTGTTAAGTTGTATTAGTGGTCCATTGTTGTTGTCGATAGAATCAGATGGTGATTGGTAAACAGTCCTAAAAGTTGAATTAAATTGATTTTCTGCAACACTTTATGATGGTCATTTTAACGAACAATGACACCAAAACATTTTGATTAAAGTAGAAAACGTTCTTAAATACATTCTCTATCTCAGTAGGATAATATAATACTTTACCTTATTAATTTTTATTATATCCCTCATTGACTACGTGCAATATTTTATTTTTAATATACCTTTTTAAAGGAGACATGATTATTAAAAACTTTCACTGTCTTTTTATCACTATTACGTGTTGATTCTATAATAATATTTATAAATTATCCAATTGTAACACTTACAGTTTAATTGAATAATAATAATAATTAATTGAATAATAATAATTATAAACCCCAAAAACCTTTAACAATATTTCACAAATGGTTTACTGAATAATTCTTTTCTGAAAGTTAAGTCAACCTTAGAAGTTCTTAAGTTTACCCTTGTCCGTCTGTCATTTTAAGTAGCAAGTGTCAAAACAATATCCAGGCTTTGAGCACAAGGCAATATAAATTTAAGACTTTTTTAGGTCTATCAAATAAATGGTATCAATAATGTTTTGATAATTTTAACTTTACCAACTAAATATGTTGTATTTTTTTAATCACAAATCATAGTAAAACGAAACCCAATGAAGTTTACGAGTTGGCCCATTTAAAACTTATATTTGCAAAAATATTTTAGTTTACCGTTAAATTGAATGCACTAAAACTCTCAGTAGGGTCAAAAATGTTGATACATATTTTTTACTACTATACACACTGACACACACCATCACACCTTTAGCTAGTGTTCACCTTAACCATGCACCAGATATTGCGTGGAGTCTTATAAAATGTATCTCAATATATCGTTTTCCTTAATCAACCATCCACCAAATGTTAAAAATAATAAAATAAATTCTGCGGTGCAGAGCATCTCAGTCAGTTAATAAAAAAATAATATCTAAAATGAAATCGGATCTCTCTTTGAATCCAGGGCGCCAAGCCCTTGCAACCCAGCTTCAATTGCGCTACGCAAACCGATCAACCCTTTGGGGAAAGCAAACAATGGGCATTCTGCGACTGTGCGCTCCACAGTTTTTCATACTTGTCTCCGCAGTCGCATGACTTACTTGTGTCATTCCCCATTTTCGTGCTTCCAATAATTACATCTTCCCATTCCAGTGCGAGGTAATGTCCACTGCTTCTGAGGAAGAGCCATATCAAATGTACCTAATTTATATATTTTTTATTTATTCATTCAGTGTGTAAAGTAACCATATTCAATGGTCGTAAAAATTCTAATACAGTAGGGCCCACCTATTTAAATGTTCAGTCTTATTCACAATGCTTAGTTATAACGGTAAAGTTCACTCAGTTCAGCACTGAGAAAGAAAATATTATAATTGTTGTCAAGTTGCACGGTATAAAAGAAAAATGATGAGCTCCTTTGCTTACGCGCTTATTAATTATACAAATAGTACCAATCCAATAATACCGAAATAACTTCGAATTCATCGGAATCGATAATTTGTGACGTTGACCGCTACAAGGAACCTCATGTGGCTGACGTATGCTGACGAACACAATCTGGCAATGTCATTTTTCTTCGTCAACTAAGTCGTTAGTGGGCATTGGATCAATGCAAGTGTAAAAGTACTGGATACTTTTTAGCATTTTTATTTATTCATTTCATGTATATTATATATGTAACATGATGAATTTGATAGCTTTGTGTTACTGTGTATTATTTATTCAATTTCTAATTATGTAACACCCAATTGGTTTAAGTAGTTGCAGCGATGATCCTTGGTCAAGTTTTAAAACCACAATTAACACAACACAAAAAGCCGGATCACTCGCTACCGTCCCGACGTTTCGCACCAACAATTAAACACCGCGCCTCTTCGGGGGAATGTACTCGTATTTTCGCCGACGGTGGATTTGGCGCGTAGTCGCTCCGAGCGTCTTACTACGACTGATATTATTTACTGATGCGACTGAGCTACAGATGCGACTGGTATTATTTACTCGTATATTTATTTTAATACATATTCATATAACTGTTAGTAAATTTATTAATTTATATAAATTAATTATTTAATACGAGACAATAATTAATAATACTAGAGTGCTTTTGATTTTTTTAAATAATATAATACTAAGCGTTATTTTGGTATATTTATAAGCACAATTTTGTTTTAATTATACATTACTATATGTCACTTTTAATATTGTTGAAAAAATAGTAGTTTCCAGGGACCAAAAATGGCTTTTTCTGTGCGTTGTACCAGCGAGGTGAAGCCGCACTCGAAAATAGGCCTACTATTAAGCACAGAAAAAAAACACTTTCGGAACGAGTCATTTATAAAGTTTTTCGTCATACTGCAAAAATATCTATTTTAAATTCTAACAATTATTTACATAAGTTAATTAACATTACATTCAATAGTTTTCTTTCATCTTAGATTTATTTTGACCAAACACCTAAAGCATGAATAGGCCTATATTATTATTATGTCAAAATATGGCCTTGGAAAAGTCGTCTGAAAGGCATGCTTTTTTCTTTTGAATTAGTGTTATTTCTTTTCCTGTGTTCTTCAGATTCCCCGGGTGACTCTAACTAGGCCGAACACATAATTATGTTACGTGTGATTTTATTATGCACTCTGTGTATGACGTAAAATATGTACCAGGTATTTAAAGAAAAAAATTAGATACGAATTTTTTTTTTTAAACAGATACAATATTGTACCTTAAGAATGAACATATGTATTTACCATGTATTATTTTATCGTGGCCATAAACGCCGACTTGACTGATTATAACAGTACGGAATTATAACAGGATGGAAACCCGCTGTTTTGCGTGCAGTATGATAAAAAAAAAACATTTAATTTACACTGACATAAAGGTGTAAATATAATACTTTGTAATATTAATGCATAAGTTGTTACATTACTAATTTAAAGAATATATATATATATATATATATTGTAAATTCCATAGTTATGATTTCAAACATAATTAAACTTTACTTTAATTCATTAGAATTTTAAATAGTTTATTTTCTAGTTACCTTTTTACGGTATAAAGTCCAAAAACTGTTTTGTCGAAGGCGTAAAGGAGTGCATTTGGCATCGGAGTAGCCAGACTGTTCCGTATGAATACAGAACGGCCGGGAGGTGTTTGGTATGCAGATCATGGAACTATACAAGACGAACGGCCACTCAGCGACATTCCAGCTGTATTAAGTTCATCCCTCCTCGCTCCGCTTGCACCGCTGGGCTGGGCTTACACACTGTACACAACGGTCCACAAGCACAAGATCGTTTATGAGTGTAACATTATATCCCCAGGGGCCTGTTTCATAAAACTACTAGTTTACAAGTTACTAGTCTATTATTTACTAGTGCTTATTTCACCAGTACTAATAATTTCTGTTTCATAAACATTTTCCAGACACTTGTAAATACTAGTGGTTTTTACAAGTCACGTGATCAAATTTACTAGTCAGCTGACGCAGTTTATCGCCCGCTCTGGCATTGTTGACATAACCTCAATTACGGGTTTTTTACCATTTAACATAGGACTAAAAAATTTTATTAAACCAATACACATTTCGGGATGTTTTTATAACTAAATAAGTACTCAAAACCACGAATCATTCATTTTTAGTTAATGAATATTACCCTATTAAATGTACAACAAAGTTTTTAATTTGCTAAGTTTTCATTGTTTACTTTGGCTACCACGTGGCCACCGCCGCGCCGGCCGCGCCGCCGACACACAGTGCGCTACACTCTGTTGCGGCTACGCACTTAACTCGTCTTTTGTCTTTTTTTTTCCAACCTCTAATAGATTCTTTTAGTTTTTAAGTTATTCGTTGAGTATATAAATAGTAAATGATTTTTTAAAATATATCTTTTATTTTTGTATAAATTAAATCGGCAAGTTGTAAAAGAAAAGTAAATAAAATAAATTAGATAAACCTCTTGCAAAAATTATACATTATAACTTACATAGGCTACAAGAAATAACAGATTTGTCAAGTTTTTGCCAAAATTAATATTATTATAAGGATTTTTAAAATAAATTAACGGTTTATTTATAGGTTGTGCGTACAATCTTACCTTTTCTATCATAATTTACAATAATTCTATTTCTACAATATTTAAACCAATTACATTAAACAATTTAAATGCTATTTTTTATGTTTCACATGTTAAACACCTAAAATTATACAATAAGGTGAAATAAATTGAGAAATGTCTAAATATTAAAAAGGCTAGTCGATCACCTCGATTACCTTTTTCAGGCAATGAAGTCTGTATAAAGTAGATTTAAATGGATTTGATATTTGGGCTGGAATAAAACTCACTTGAACTCCAAATATTTATCAGTTAAATCAATAGTAAGTATAAAGTTTTTTTGTAAGGTTATGCCTACCTACGGAAAATTATTATATTACAGTCAATACTATTTTAATGCCATTATTAGGTGGGTTTATTAGGTAGTAAAAGTGTCACTAATTATATACAGGATTTCAATATAGCCCAATATAATATTTTGAGGAAAAAATTATACCCCCGTAACATAAAGTGCATTGTTAGCCTGACATTTCTCAGTGTTACCTTTATCAGCTTATTCGTTTATCTGTACTTGTATTGGAAACGGTATCGTGGAATAACCCTATGTCTAAAAAAAAATAATATCCAACTGCAAAAAATACAATCTGTTATAAATATTCAATAATATAACATATAATTTTTATGTATCTATTTTAATTACTTTTGTTGAAATATTTTTAAAATAGCCTATGAAATAAATTTTTTATTAAAAAATATTGTTTAGAATTACGGTACTTGGCCTGTTTGATACAACAAGCGATGATTTTAGGTCTAATAGGCCTACCAACCCTTTAAAATAATGGCAATACAAAAATAAAGGAAGTAAATAATAACATAAAACACAAATGCTTGACATTGTGAAGCTTAAATAGACAGTATCACTATAATTATATTTTGTGCGTGAAAATTAATACTGAGAATGACATGCTTGACCTTTTTCCTATTTTTAAAATTTAAGATGCACTTTTAATTTAAATAAATTTAGTTTTTCATATTTTAGCGAATTTCCCTATAGGGAATACGCTATTACGGTAGTAGCCATGGTAAGACCTAAGCCCAGGACCACTTTACTTTTTCATTTTGAGGTCCCCAGAAGCCAAAAACACCATTCGTTCATTTTCATATATATGTATATATATATATATATATCTATCTATATATCTATATATCTATATATCTATCTATATATCTATATATCTATGTGTCCGTGGTACTGATAACTTTTGAAGGGGACCTCCGATTTTGATGAAATTTGGTATGGAGGTGTAAGACCAAGTCTATTTTCATGAGTTCGCGAACCAGCATTGTCGGGTAATGGGAACGGGGTTTTATGGGGTTTCAAAAGGGTCAAAAATGGGTTTTTTGCATTTTTGGACCTTAATTTTTAAAATTCATCAATTTTAACTAAAACCATTTAAAAGAGCTTAAAAAAACAAACAATTTGGTATTTTGAATTTTTATCATAGCATAATTGGTTACGGGGCAAATCCAAAAATGTGTTTTCCATGTTATTCTTATGGGAAATCAAGAAAACCCTATATCTTGCTTATTTATTGACATAACTTAATAAAATTTGGTGTGTACATTATCTATATAAGGTTTAACTTATACTTGCTTACAAAACCCATATGGCGGCAAACCTACATACTCACCCCCATGGGGTTTATGGGGAAAATAAAAATTGCCAGAGTTTGATACAATTTTGTGTTTACATTCACCAATTATTGATTAACTTAGATTTTCTAACAACAGCCAATGGCAGAAAACCTACATACTCGATCCTATGGTGTTTTTATGGGGAAAGTAAATAATCTGAAATTCCATTGGAAATTCGCTGAGTACGCAGGTCTGCTGCGACGGGGGTATTTTATTATTTTTATTTCCCTAGAATTAAATCCTGAAATATTTCATCGCTGCCCTAAAAATAATCCATAAAATAATTTTGTCAAAACATTGAAGAAGGATTTTAAAAATCCCTACAATTGGGAATAACAAAACACTAGTAGAAAATATCTACTAGTTTACGGGCGTAGGGAGGTTGGTAGAAATTCACTGGTATTTACTAGTCTAAAATACTAGTGTAGAGTTTTATGAAACAAAAACTAGTCTACACTGGTAAAAACCACTAGTATTACTAGTCCCTACACTAGTAACTATTATTTTACTCTTGTAAGTTTATGAAACACAGACTTGTAAAATTCACTAGTAATACCAGTCCAGGGACTAGTAATACTAGTCTAGTAGTTTTATGAAACAGGCCCCAGGACACATGAGGACGACTAATATTGACGAATGACTTCTACCTACAAGTAATACTGTGTAAAACAACCTAATAATAGACAACCAAATAAAAACCTAAATAGCACAGATGCATTTCACTCTCGTAAAAATATATAATTGTGCTTTGAGCAATACGCAAAAAAGTCAAGAGTCATGGTGATATGTAAACATTATTTAGTTGATAAATGAACAATAAACAAGGAATTAGTCCATAATTTAAACAAAATACTAGTTTTGTATATTTTTAAGGTTTCACATATAATAAAATATTTTTGCATTAAAAATAATAAGACACCACCAAAAAAAGAAATTAAATGTTGCAACTATGAATGGCTTCTTAGAATTTCTTTTTTATTTTATATCTCTTACTTATATTGAAAACTTAATTTGGAAGGTGTTCTAAAATGAATTACATTTTAGGGCTAAAAATTTCTTGAATTGGTGACGAAAGGTTAATTTTTAATGAAGGAAATTCAAACTTTGGTGATCTTGTTTAAGCCATTCAAAAGTTATGTGTTCGATGGATCCATCTTCCACATGCAAGGTGGACATAACGGCGAATTTACCAATTTCATCTGAAATAAACTAATCGCATTGTAAGTATGACCAATATTAATCTTATTATGCTTTTTCTATCAAATATTAGTTGTAAAATTGAGGTCTGCTAATTGTCTTAGTTTAAATCGATCTGTAATAACTTCCTGTTTTTAAGTTTCATAGTAAATTATGAATTTGGTTATGATGTTACTTTCAAAAATTCCTTATTATGTCCATATTCATTAAATTTTGAGGGTTAATATGGGGCCTACATTATAATTTGTTTAGTACCAATTTAGCTAATTCCTCTCAATTTTTATGCCCTTGACAAAATTCTGATTTGCAGTCATATGCAATTTAAACCCGACATGTCTGGGGATTCATTGTAAAATAATGTTTTTTCAATTGTATTAATTTTACTACAATAAGCCTACCCTAAGAAGAGGTTTGCTGTTTTGAAAAAAATTAAAGCATTTTCTATAATGTTAGTTGCAACCTTAGACTTTGTAAAAAGTAAGCGATTCATATTAAAGATATTCAAGTTTACTTGGTCAATGTTGCTATCTTCTGATTTGTAGATTACAATTAATTCAGCCGCTACATTTTACGCTCGGTCACCCATCCTGAAACCCAATTTGATATTGTTCCCAGGACCATAAACAACGATTCCAAATTGATTGATTATCCGTCTTAGAGCCGTTGGCAAATATCTTGAGTTGGAATACTGGCCTTAAATTACTTCATAAGACAGACTTTTGAAAAAAAAACTTTCTTTGAGATAGCACCATACTGGATATCTTTAATTAATGTTATATTAAGAATTTATAGTAATTTTAAACTGAATTTAGACAGTCGTACTTCTCCTTTTAGAGCATTTTCAACTAAATAATTTTTAAATTTATTAAATGATTTTACTATCTGAGGTGATTCTTTGTGCACCCTAAATGCATAAAAAAAGGTAACATAGATAATTCTGTGGGGGCAAATATGCTTAGTAATTAATACATTCTAAAAAAATATTCTAATCTTATTTTCATAATTGAATCGGGGAAATTGATCAAACATGAAATTAGTGCGATTGGCCGATATGAAATGATATGATACGATCAAATAAAAACTTTAAATAGAGTGACGAAATGGTGGTTCTTTAAATTTTGTTTACGCCAGAAAAGTTTAATTACATAAGTAGTGGGGAATGGCTACAGTTGGCCCAGGTCAAGGTCAGGCGGTTGTAAGTGTTGTAGGGGTAGTAGCGGCTGGGGTTTTTTTTGACAGTGATGGGTGGGTTTTGGAAGTGGGTCAAGGTCATCCAGAGGGGGTTTTTAAAAATATATTTATTTAATAAAAACCCATCAGTGATTGGAGAATTGCTTTGTCATTATTTGTAGCAGTAATAGTTATTTTATTACTCTGTATGGGTGAATCCCGCTGTGTGTCCATAATTGGAAAAAAGGAGAGGTCCTAGGTGGTTACAGTGCAAGTTGATAGAGCAGAACAAGACATGTGTCTGAGGAAGAATAATCATATAAACCTGGTAATATAGTGAATAAGAATAATTGGATAGGATCGTCAATAGGTGTAACAAGATTGAAATTTTGATATTTCAGCATTTCAGTTAAGACAGAGTGTAAAATAGGATCAGTAGAAGAAGTATTGCAAAGGTTAGGTCTTGCAAAGTACAATGGGTGAAAACTGAAGTATTTCTTAAGCTTACCCAATGTAGTACGCGGTTTTGAAATTGTGGAGTTAGATTGTTTCTGTAAAATGTGTTTCGTGCGTAAAAGTTTTAAATGTAAAGTGTGCGAAGCCATAATAATATTTAAAGGGGAGATGTGTACTCTCCAAAATTCAGCGAGTATATGACCGGTGCCCGCGATTGTGTCTGAATATATAGAGACTAATTAACATAATAAGCGCAAAAATGTGTTAGAGTAAGTTAAAAAAATGTTTGATAGTGTTTGAGACTTACGGATAGATGTTTACTGTCGCCCTATCGTCATTATAATGGCGCACGCGTGAGGTACCGATGCCGCTTATATAGGGTTGTGTGAACCCCCCTAGATATATATATCTATCTATATATCTATATATCTATATATCTATCTATATATCTATATATCTATGTGTCCGTGGTACTGATAACTTTTGAAGGGGACCTCCGATTTTGATGAAATTTGGTATGGAGGTGTAAGACCAAGTCTATTTTCATGAGTTCGCGAACCAGCATTGTCGGGTAATGGGAACGGGGTTTTATGGGGTTTCAAAAGGGTCAAAAATGGGTTTTTTGCATTTTTGGACCTTAATTTTTAAAATTCATCAATTTTAACTAAAACCATTTAAAAGAGCTTAAAAAAACAAACAATTTGGTATTTTGAATTTTTATCATAGCATAATTGGTTACGGGGCAAATCCAAAAATGTGTTTTCCATGTTATTCTTATGGGAAATCAAGAAAACCCTATATCTTGCTTATTTATTGACATAACTTAATAAAATTTGGTGTGTACATTATCTATATAAGGTTTAACTTATACTTGCTTACAAAACCCATATGGCGGCAAACCTACATACTCACCCCCATGGGGTTTATGGGGAAAATAAAAATTGCCAGAGTTTGATACAATTTTGTGTTTACATTCACCAATTATTGATTAACTTAGATTTTCTAACAACAGCCAATGGCAGAAAACCTACATACTCGATCCTATGGTGTTTTTATGGGGAAAGTAAATAATCTGAAATTCCATTGGAAATTCGCTGAGTACGCAGGTCTGCTGCGACGGGGGTATTTTATTATTTTTATTTCCCTAGAATTAAATCCTGAAATATTTCATCGCTGCCCTAAAAATAATCCATAAAATAATTTTGTCAAAACATTGAAGAAGGATTTTAAAAATCCCTACAATTGGGAATAACAAAACACTAGTAGAAAATATCTACTAGTTTACGGGCGTAGGGAGGTTGGTAGAAATTCACTGGTATTTACTAGTCTAAAATACTAGTGTAGAGTTTTATGAAACAAAAACTAGTCTACACTGGTAAAAACCACTAGTATTACTAGTCCCTACACTAGTAACTATTATTTTACTCTTGTAAGTTTATGAAACACAGACTTGTAAAATTCACTAGTAATACCAGTCCAGGGACTAGTAATACTAGTCTAGTAGTTTTATGAAACAGGCCCCAGGACACATGAGGACGACTAATATTGACGAATGACTTCTACCTACAAGTAATACTGTGTAAAACAACCTAATAATAGACAACCAAATAAAAACCTAAATAGCACAGATGCATTTCACTCTCGTAAAAATATATAATTGTGCTTTGAGCAATACGCAAAAAAGTCAAGAGTCATGGTGATATGTAAACATTATTTAGTTGATAAATGAACAATAAACAAGGAATTAGTCCATAATTTAAACAAAATACTAGTTTTGTATATTTTTAAGGTTTCACATATAATAAAATATTTTTGCATTAAAAATAATAAGACACCACCAAAAAAAGAAATTAAATGTTGCAACTATGAATGGCTTCTTAGAATTTCTTTTTTATTTTATATCTCTTACTTATATTGAAAACTTAATTTGGAAGGTGTTCTAAAATGAATTACATTTTAGGGCTAAAAATTTCTTGAATTGGTGACGAAAGGTTAATTTTTAATGAAGGAAATTCAAACTTTGGTGATCTTGTTTAAGCCATTCAAAAGTTATGTGTTCGATGGATCCATCTTCCACATGCAAGGTGGACATAACGGCGAATTTACCAATTTCATCTGAAATAAACTAATCGCATTGTAAGTATGACCAATATTAATCTTATTATGCTTTTTCTATCAAATATTAGTTGTAAAATTGAGGTCTGCTAATTGTCTTAGTTTAAATCGATCTGTAATAACTTCCTGTTTTTAAGTTTCATAGTAAATTATGAATTTGGTTATGATGTTACTTTCAAAAATTCCTTATTATGTCCATATTCATTAAATTTTGAGGGTTAATATGGGGCCTACATTATAATTTGTTTAGTACCAATTTAGCTAATTCCTCTCAATTTTTATGCCCTTGACAAAATTCTGATTTGCAGTCATATGCAATTTAAACCCGACATGTCTGGGGATTCATTGTAAAATAATGTTTTTTCAATTGTATTAATTTTACTACAATAAGCCTACCCTAAGAAGAGGTTTGCTGTTTTGAAAAAAATTAAAGCATTTTCTATAATGTTAGTTGCAACCTTAGACTTTGTAAAAAGTACGCGATTCATATTAAAGATATTCAAGTTTACTTGGTCAATGTTGCTATCTTCTGATTTGTAGATTACAATTAATTCAGCCGCTACATTTTACGCTCGGTCACCCATCCTGAAACCCAATTTGATATTGTTCCCAGGACCATAAACAACGATTCCAAATTGATTGATTATCCGTCTTAGAGCCGTTGGCAAATATCTTGAGTTGGAATACTGGCCTTAAATTACTTCATAAGACAGACTTTTGAAAAAAAAACTTTCTTTGAGATAGCACCATACTGGATATCTTTAATTAATGTTATATTAAGAATTTATAGTAATTTTAAACTGAATTTAGACAGTCGTACTTCTCCTTTTAGAGCATTTTCAACTAAATAATTTTTAAATTTATTAAATGATTTTACTATCTGAGGTGATTCTTTGTGCACCCTAAATGCATAAAAAAAGGTAACATAGATAATTCTGTGGGGGCAAATATGCTTAGTAATTAATACATTCTAAAAAAATATTCTAATCTTATTTTCATAATTGAATCGGGGAAATTGATCAAACATGAAATTAGTGCGATTGGCCGATATGAAATGATATGATACGATCAAATAAAAACTTTAAATAGAGTGACGAAATGGTGGTTCTTTAAATTTTGTTTACGCCAGAAAAGTTTAATTACATAAGTAGTGGGGAATGGCTACAGTTGGCCCAGGTCAAGGTCAGGCGGTTGTAAGTGTTGTAGGGGTAGTAGCGGCTGGGGTTTTTTTTGACAGTGATGGGTGGGTTTTGGAAGTGGGTCAAGGTCATCCAGAGGGGGTTTTTAAAAATATATTTATTTAATAAAAACCCATCAGTGATTGGAGAATTGCTTTGTCATTATTTGTAGCAGTAATAGTTATTTTATTACTCTGTATGGGTGAATCCCGCTGTGTGTCCATAATTGGAAAAAAGGAGAGGTCCTAGGTGGTTACAGTGCAAGTTGATAGAGCAGAACAAGACATGTGTCTGAGGAAGAATAATCATATAAACCTGGTAATATAGTGAATAAGAATAATTGGATAGGATCGTCAATAGGTGTAACAAGATTGAAATTTTGATATTTCAGCATTTCAGTTAAGACAGAGTGTAAAATAGGATCAGTAGAAGAAGTATTGCAAAGGTTAGGTCTTGCAAAGTACAATGGGTGAAAACTGAAGTATTTCTTAAGCTTACCCAATGTAGTACGCGGTTTTGAAATTGTGGAGTTAGATTGTTTCTGTAAAATGTGTTTCGTGCGTAAAAGTTTTAAATGTAAAGTGTGCGAAGCCATAATAATATTTAAAGGGGAGATGTGTACTCTCCAAAATTCAGCGAGTATATGACCGGTGCCCGCGATTGTGTCTGAATATATAGAGACTAATTAACATAATAAGCGCAAAAATGTGTTAGAGTAAGTTAAAAAAATGTTTGATAGTGTTTGAGACTTACGGATAGATGTTTACTGTCGCCCTATCGTCATTATAATGGCGCACGCGTGAGGTACCGATGCCGCTTATATAGGGTTGTGTGAACCCCCCCCCCCCTAACCCCCTCCCCTAAGAGAATAAGATAAAAGGGAAGAACTTTGGAGATTTCAATTCTTTGTAGGGGCGGCGGCGTCGCGAAAGGTTCTAGCAGGGGGAAAGAAATAGTTAATAAATTTTTGTAAAATTTTTAAAAATTACCGCTAGTGGTAGAAGTTAGTTAATTATTTTATAAGGGTTTAAGAACTGTGTCGTAGACGATTAATCGCAGTTATATCTAGCATTTGTACAGGTAAAACTTGCAGGGTAATAATTATATATTAATATATGGGTGTTAACTGTTTATAGTCCAAGTAGTTTAGTCTAGCAGCAGAAGTTAGTTAATTATTCTGTAGGGGTTAACTTGTATAATAAGTATAAACTAAAATAAAAATAGTAACGCGAGATTATTTGATATATTATATATAAAATAAAAGTGTATTTTTAAATGTTAAGAAATAGTTGAAAAAATAAATGACATAAAAAAAGTTGCACAAGCGTAAGCAATATCCCACCAATAAGTGGATGAGGTAAGAACCAGTGATTGTACGGACAAACATTATAGTGTAGCAATAATTATACTCAATATCACTGTGTAAAACGGTAAGATAACCTCATGACTAAGAGTAGTTGTCATATAAAACTACAAGTGTTGGAAAGGTGTAAGTGCAATTAAAATTGTAATAAAAAATATAGATGTGAAAATGAATATGCAGCTGCGGCTTCCGCGATGGAAAAGGAGCGCAGCTGCCCGTCTAAACAGCAGGTGGTCATTATGTTGAAGTTAGACATATGCGAACTGAGGGTTAGTGCATTTTGCCATAAAATGCCGTCCGGGTAGGTCGTAGACGGTGTATGGAGGGTAAATGTAACATTAGCTATTCGTTTTTAGAAACTAATATGTGAAACACAAGCTTTTACATGTTATGTACATGGGTTTTTATTGTTACAGTAAATCAGCAGCACTGGGGAAGTATATTTGTTGTTGAAGTTTGAGGTTAGAATTTTGACTGTTGAAGTGCACTCGGAGGTGTTTACTATTTGAAAGATGTCATCAATATGGAGTGAGAGGGCCACTCGTTCCCGTTTATATAGAGACTCATTAGCATATTAAGTGGTAAATGAAAGTAGTAGATAAATGTAAATTTAAACAAGTACAGTTGTATTATTGTGTGCTGAGTTAATATTTCTTAAGGTGGTGATTTACCATACAAGAGTTTGCAAACAAATGGTGAGCGACAGTTAGAAGGGTGGTTATATAGGGGCGAGGACGGTGGGGAAGTGAGGTAGTAGGGGAGTTGGGGAGGGGTGGTTTGGAAATTTGTGAACTGTGGGTTGACGCATTTTGCTGTAAAATATTATCCGTGTAGGTTGTAGAAGGTGTATCGGGGGTAACTGTAATGTTACTTATTCGTTTGTAGTAATTAATATGTGAAACACCAGCTTGGAAATATTATGTAGATAGGTTTTTATTGTTACAGTAAATCAATACCACTAAAAAGTACATTATTTGTACAAGTTTTTGAGGTTACAATTTTGTTGTTGAAGTTTGAAGTTAGAATTTTTTCTGTTAAAGTACACAGACGAAATTGAATAAAAAGAGTAATAGAGTGTATAGATATTGTTTGAGATACTAGGTTTTGTACAATATAGTGGGCTACATGTGAAGTACTTTTTAAGTTTGGTTAACATATTATTTAACCTTGAGATCCGAAGATTAGAATATTTTTGTATAAGTTTTAAGGCCCTTCGTATCAGGTTATATAGAGACTTATTAGCATATCAAGTGCAAAATAAAACTAGCAGAAATGAATCCTATACTATAATATGAGCAATGTTTGAAGGGATGTGTGTTTTACGATCTAAAAATATAGCCGGTAGATTTTGCCTAAACTTTGAATTTAAGAGTGTTTTAGTTGAAAAATAAGTTTAGAAACAGTATCAATCCCAGGAGAAATAGAATTTGGCCCAATTTTTAGTTTTAAAATCGTTATTTTTAACATTGGTCTTATGGGTTGCTATTTTGGTAAGGAAATAACAACGAAAGGTATACAAAAATAAAGGAAATAGCGTGGAACGAGGATTATTTGGCCTGTGTTGTCGTTCACTCCCATAAGCGTGGAACAAGTGTACTCCTGGTTTTTAAGTAGTTTTGATTATATGGTAAAGCGCATGTTAATACTTGAAGATGTGGATTGCACTTTGACAGTTAAGTCAGCAGTTTGTATTATTACTTTGTGTTGCTTTTTCACTCTATAAGACTGGTGTTAAGCATTTTAAGTAAACAATATACAAATACCCCGTCGCAGCAGACCTGCGTACTCAGCAAATTTTTAATGGAATTTCAGATTATTTACTTTCCCCATAAAAATTCCATAGGATAGAGTATGTAGGTTTTCTGCCCTTGGGTGTTGTTAGAAAATGGATCTTAATCAATAATTGGTGAATGTAAACACAAAATTGTATCAAACTCTGGCAATTTGTTATTTTCCTCATAAACCCCGTGGGGGTGAGTATGTAGGTTTGCCGCCATTTATGGGTTTTGTAGCAAGTATAAGTTAAACCTTATATAGATAATGTACATACCAAATTTGATTAAGTTATATCAATAAATAAGCAAGATATAGGGGTTTCTTGATTTCCCTTAAGAATAACATGGAAAACACATTTTTGGATTTGCCCCGTAACCAGTTATGCTATGATAAAAATTTAAAATACCAAATTGTTTGTTTTTTAAGCTCTTTTAATTGGTTTCAGTTAAAATTGATGAATTAAAAAAATTAAGGTCCAAAAATGCCGAAAACTCATTTTTGACCCCTTTGAAACACCATAAAACCCCGATCCCATAACTCGACAATGGTGGTTCGCGAACTCATGAAAATAGACCTGGTCTTACACCTCCATACCAAATTTAATCAAAATAGGAGGTCTCCTTTAAAAGTTATCAGTACCACGGACACATATGAAAATGAACGAATGGTGTTTTTGGCTTCTGGGAACCTCGAAATGAAAAAGTAAAGTGGTCCCGGGCTTAGGTCTTACCATGGCTACTACCGTAATAGCGTATTCCCTATAGGGAAATTTGCTAAAATGTGGTTTTTTTAGACAAAGAGACCTGTGTTTATATTATTTTTATCAAATAACTAAATCCTCCTATTTGCTAAGTTTGTAGAAAAATTGTTTGAGCAGTTTTTGAGATCCGTGTGTAAACATGCATATAAATATATCTTAACTCGTATTACCTTACCGGAATAATAGTACTTGGGGGTCGAAAATTTGCCTGGTAAACTTGTACTTTTTATTGTAGTCATAGTAATACCCATTGGTATTTAGAGCACAATTTGTCATTACAAATTGTGCTCTAAAATTCTAAGCTTAAAAATGATTGTTTATTTAAAAAAACAAGGTCGTTAGCTCTGCTTATTCGCCTCTATGGCAACCTTGTCCTCCTTCTTATGTGCTTATTCTCCTTTAAGGATTTTTAATGTAGGCCTAAAGGTTTTGTTGCATCATAGTATGAGAAAAATTTGGATTTTACCTCTGCAGTTAACAGCTGATTTGATAATTTGCCGTTCATTTTTTATTTTAAAATTTAATACTCGCAATTGTACAAATTGCTCATTGGTTCTATCCTTTTAATAAAATTAAATTTAACTAAATATGCATGATCAAAAGTAAAAAGTACTATTAAAAATGAATATATTATTTTCCAATATAACATTATTCATTAATTCATATACTGGTTACAAAGAAGAAACAAATATTTATAATGGATTTGTATATTTAGCTGTTTTTATGAATTATTTTGTTTCGGTATTAAAATCTACGAGGTGGCCTGTGCGCAAATTGCTCATTTTATGATTCTGTATGAGTGAAACTCACCTACTGTACGTGAATGTTGATTATGAAGTGACATAGATCTATTTTTCTTTACTATATGACTTTTAAATTCATCTGAAGGTAACAAATTGCAATTCACATTAAAGAACTTGCAATAAAAGTTGGCCAACATTTTAAAGCGCAATCTAGGAATAAATCAAAGGCCACAAGGGCGAAGCCCGAAACAATATGACCTTTTTAATTACGATTCGTCACTGCGTTACATCCTAAGCTTTAAAATGACACCTCAATCTTAAAAAATCGGTTCAGTAGGTCGAGAGAAAAAGGGATGTAACAGACGAAACCCATGTAAAAGTAGAAATAAGAAGATAGATAAGACTAATGTTAAAACTTTTAGAATTTTAATTCATGACTATAGCTGTGTACCTGTTCTTTGCATGGGGTGTGTACAGTGTATTGACCGAATTATATGAATGCTTTCAGAAATTGAATATATCACCATTAGTTTGTTTATTTAAAAGTATCTAGATATCAAGTTTTATGCTTAATAGCTCCCAGGCACATTTGTCAAAATCTGGTTACATTCATTTGTCATTTGGTTTAGAAGTTAATTCTATTAATTTTTTTGTTGCAGTTTTATTAAACACTAGTATACGTTTTGCTCGAAATCGAGCAATTTATTTTTATACAATACAAATGTTACTTTTAGCTCTAAATCAATGGCATCCGACCAATTTAATATTGTGAATATCTTTAATCACCCAAAATGAACGTTACAGACAAAGAGAGAGAGAGACAGAGGGAAAGAAATTTAGATCACACCTCTTTTGGATTCTGCGATGCATGAAAAGTAAATACCAACGTCGCAGCAGACCTGCATACTCAGCTAATTTATAAAGTAAAAATAACAAAAATTTTAAGATTTTAAG